>APFE030303431.1:1928-13534 GCA_000404065.3 Pinus taeda
AGAAAAGAAAAAAAAAATATATATAATAAATAAACTAGAATAATTAAAATAAGAAAGACTAATGAATCAGGGTCAACCATAAAATAAGTGGATAAGGCCATAAAAATAAATCAAGGAGCCAAGAAAAAAGAATAAAATAAACAAAGTCAAAAAATAAATACTTAAAGGAGCTAAGAAGATAAAAATAATAAAAAGAGCTAAGAATGATTGACATAAATGATGAAAAACCCAATTATTGATCGAACAAATGATATAAAGGATACATATACCTACGTAGATACAAACAATAGTAATATAAAAGTAAAAAAGAACATAAAAATAATTAGGAGGACATAACAAGGACCCAACTCCTGCTAATATTCCATCCATCGTCTCTATTCAAATTAGTGGGTCTTTTTTCCATTTATAAGGCCTACTTGAATTTTTGATGATGGAAATGACTAATCCTGGCAATGACTTGGGCCTCCTCAATGCAGATGTGATGCTTAGTTTTTCTTGCACGTTCTGCCAAGGCAAAGGAGTAAGTCTTGCCATGCTTGATGTCAACGGCGTTCTCACGAATCCTTTGATTAATTGAGCGACCATTCTCACCTATCTAGGGAGTCCCACAAGAGCAAGGGATAACGTAAACACCTTTCATATGTTTAGGGCCCACTAGGTCTTTTACAGATCTAAGGGAGCTCCAAATGGTGTTCATAGGTCTAAAGGTTGAAGGAACATTATGCTTCTTTAGGATCTTCGCAATCTTGTCAGTGGTCCCTTGGATAAAAGGGAGATGAACACCTAAAAATCGATCCTCGGGTTCCATCTTAGCCTTAGGACATTTTTCAACTTTGAGGAAAGCCTTAGAACACCGGTATATGTTGTACCCATTATTCAAGAAAACACTCAGGGGGTGTGCTTTCTCATCATTAAGATGATTTTCATCAAAGACTCTTAAAGATCTAGTCACTAAAGTGTTGAGAACACCAAGATTTTGAGCTGAGAAATTATGAGAATTAGCATGTAGATATTGCTTTGTGTTAGTTTTCTTCCGAAAGACTTGATGAGAAAAAGATTCATCATCATTCCTTGAAAGGAGGAATTCAAGGAAGGGCAAGCTACCATTGCTTTCATATTCCATGGTGAACTTTATGGAATTAGAATGATTATTAAGATGAAGGAAAAAAAGGTCCAACTCTTCCTTACCATGGGACAAGGAAACAAGTGTCATCCATAAACCTCTTCCACATCTTAGGTAGAAATGAGAAGAGATTAAGGCCTTTGATTAAAAATCCTCCATGAAAATATTAGCCACTACAGGGAGAGGGGGGAACCCATAGCGACACCATAACTTTTCTAATACAATTCCCCATCAAGGAATGATGATGGATCTTTTTCTCATCAAGTCTTTCAGAAGAAAACTCACACGGAGCAATATCTTCATGCTAATTCTCATCATTTCCTGGCTCAAAATCTTGGTGTTCTCAACACTTAGCGACTAGAGCTTTAAGAGTCTCTTCTGATAACCATGTTAATGATGAGAAAGCGCACCTCCTTAGTGTTTTCTTGAATAATGGGTACAACAGATACCAATGTTCTAAGGCTTTCCTCAAAGCTGAAAAAAGGTCCTAAGGCTAAGATGGAACCCAAGGATCAAATTTCAGGCATTCTTCTCCCTTTTATCCAAGGGACCGCTGACAAGATTGCGAAGATCCTAAAGAAGCATAATGTTCCTTCAACCTTTAGACCTCTGAACACCATCTAAAGCTCCCTTAAATTTGTAAAAGACCCGGTGGAGCCTAAAAATATGAAAGGTGCTTACATTATCCCTTGCTCCTGTGGGACTCCTTACATAGGTGAGACTAGTTGCTCAATTAATTAAAGGATTCATGAGCACGCCGCTGACATCAAGCATGGCAGGACCCACTCCTCTACCTTGGCAGAACATGCTGAAAAAACTAAGCATCACATCTACATTGAGGAGGCAAAGTCATTGGCAGGATTAGTCATTTCCATCATCGAAAATTCAGGGAGGCCTTAGAAATCGAAGAAAGGCCCACTAATTTGAATAGAGATGAGGGATGGAATATTAGTAGGAGTTGGGTCCTTGACATGTCCTCCTAATTATTTTTATGTTCTTTTTTACTTTTGTATTATTATTGTTTGTATCTATGTAGGTATATGTATCTTCTTTATATCGTTTGTTCAGTCAATAATTAGTTTTTTCATCATTTATGTTGACCATTCCTAGCTCTTTTTATTATTTTTATCTTCTTAGCTCCTTTAAGTATTTTTTTTAGACTTTTTTATTTTATTCTTTTTTCTTAACTCCTTGATTTATTTTTATGGCCTTAGCCCCTTATTTTACGGTTGACCCTAATTCATTAGTCTTTCTTATTTTCATTACTCTAGTTTCATTTATTATATTTTATGATTTTCTCAGTAATTTATTTATTTACTAATAGGGTGTTGACTCCATTTTTATTCATTTTGTTATTGTTTGTTGAATGCGCTCTTTTGTTCTCATTGATTTCTCTTATTCTATATATATTTCGACCCTTAATCTATTTCTTCATTTTATTTAATTTATTTGAATCCTCATAATTAATATTATAAACTAAATAATATTCATAAACTAGCATTTTATTATGGTTGTTATTTTTGACTTCGCTCTGTGTTTGAGGTTTGACTATGAATATTTTGATTCTGTTTATTCTTTATTTATTTCGAACATTTTCTTATTTCTTGATTTATTTATTATAATTGGATCCTAATAATTAATGCTATAAATTAAATGATATTATTCATAAACTAGTAGTTTATTATAGTCGTTTTATGAACTAAGGGTCTCTAAATTGGTCTCTATTTAAGTTGATGCCATGATTTGCTTCTTCATCTTGTCTTGACGATGAACCACACTAGATGGTTCGAAATGCGTCAGCAAAAAATTCTTTGATGTGATTTCTACCAAAATAATATTTTCTTAACACAAACAAATTATTGATAAAGTGCATTGATTTATGTGTTATAGTAATTCAACCATAAATAAAATACTTGATTTTTCATCTTGAATAAAAAACTTCACTATCTGTAATTAAATATGTTCTTATTATTCTCATTTTTCATCATTCAACATTGTTAGTCCATTTGCATTCAAACGAGATGATTTAAAACAACTACCATTGAAACTTACTTGGGGTTTAACACTCTATAAGTCACAATGATTGACATTAGAGAAAGTTACTATTAATATCGGAGAGTAAGAAAGAGAAGGTATGACATTTACTACAATAGATCGCCTTAAAGATTTGAATGGTCTACAATTTCAACCTCCCTTTTCATATGATCGATATGAAAAGATGGAAAAACTAACAGGTGTGACAATAAGAACAATAAAATAAAATAGTTTGAGATTGATCAAAATGAAGGCTATTTGTAATTGACTACATTCTTATTATTCACATTTTCTACCATCCATCATTGTTACAATGTCACTTTGCATTCAAAATTTTTATTTCATTATTCAAGTTATTAACAATCTATATCATCTCAACAAACTAAGATAACTGAGCAAATTTAAAATTAAAATGGTCAGATTAATTTTAGACATATTTTGCATATTTAAAATAATCAAAATAATTAGATGTTCAACAAATTTTGTGCGGCCACACATGACTGAAACCAACCTAGATCCATTTTAACCTTAGATCTATCAAGCACTGAGACGGATCAAATCTCTCAAGGTGCAAACCTTTCCTCAAGTTTTGCACTCAAAAAAGAGATTTACACCTTGAGAGATTTGATCCCTCTTAACACTTTAGATATGGGATTAAAATAGATCTAAACTAATATTATACCAATATTATCATTTCATTATTATAAACAAAAACTCATTTTTTATATATATAATCTAAGTTACCTAATTCGTTTCATGTTTAAATTTGATGACCTTGATAGGGAAAATTTTAGAGATGAAATTCACCATTAAATTCAACATATTACAAATTTAGAAATTCAAAAAGATATATATAATAAATTTCAATATATTGTCCTTAGACACATGATAAAAATATCGCTTGTAATTTAAATCATCCAATTTTAATAATAATTTTGTAAAATTTTAAGTAATTCGGAAAATGAATTATCATAAATCACGATAAAGAATTTCAATATTATTGTTATACAATAAATCTTTAAATGTTTTAAAACAATAAAAATATATTAATTACTATAATGTAAACAAAGCATAATTTAAACCAAAAATATTTAAAATTTAAATTTTAATAATGATTTACATATCAAGTTGTATATCTATGTTTATATAAATCTTCCCGCCTTAAATTAAATATGATTTAGGTTGTACCGATTTCGTTGATATGCAGTTTGTGTAGTCAATTTCATTGAAATGAAGAAGAGTGGCGTGGATTAGGGTTTCAATTTTAGGGTTCACTGTAACATTTATTTATTTTTAAAATTAATATGGCGTCAAACCGTGTTAGTTTTTTCAACATTGTAGTAAGGGTTGAATTTTACACAAAATTAAATATTATATAAATTATAATAGGCTTGGAGTGTTTGAATTAATTGTAATAGTGAAATGAATCAGCATTATCAAAAATTATCTTAGACATTCAAAATATAAGTTGATAAGTGTAACCTAGAATTCCCAAAAATTTTACTAAAAAATTACAAAAACTATGCTGAAAATTTCACTATTTTCCAAGTAAAATGTATAGCCTTGATAAATATCTAGTCTAATATAAACATATATTAATTAATAATAATAATCATTTAAGATTTTAACTTCTGCAATCCAAACGGACTAATAAAATTGTCTTTCTAATTAACACATTATTAAGATTAATCAAAATTCACATAGTATCATTTTATTCCAATATTATGACAAATATAACTTATTATATAAACAATAATTACACTTATAATAAAATTAAAATAAAATATATCTCAAGAATTATTATTATTATTATTAATAATATCTCAATAAAATGGTATACCCTTACATTATAAATAATACAAAATAATAATAATTAAACAACATTAAATAAATAGGAATAATTTCATAAATATCTAAATTCATTAAACTTTATTATTTGTAACTGTATAAATATTACAAAATTGAAACATTACTCGCACCTAATATAAGTTTTTCATAGCTATAATTATTAAAAAGGATTTAATTTTTTATATATTACAAAAGAACTCTTATTTTGACTTAATAATATGTTTTCATATTTATAATTATTATAAAATTTAATCTTTTAAGCAATAATAATACTTTATGGGACAACTCAATTGGTGATCATTACGTTATGAAATATTATAAAAACCAAGATATTCAAGGTTTATATATATATAAGTAATGATATTAATAATTATTATTAATATAGTAATAACAATATTATATTATTCCCCCACTGCGAGTAATTATTATTGCCATCTCGATTAACCATGCGGATTGTTCTTAGATTTGACAACCACTTGGCTCATGCGAACTATACTGTAGGTTGGCACGAAGGGTTTTATTTCATAGTGATGTGTGTACGTTGTCACTCCAAGTTTTGGTATGAGATATCCCTCAAAACTTGCAGGTTAATCATAGCAATTCATAATTATGTGGATTGGTATTCATTAGGGTTATGTATGTGCAGTATCATGACTAGCCTGCACATTTCCTCAAGTTCATTTACAGACCAAGTGCGTTATCAAGCAAGGTCATTTCTCCTTTTTGCAATGTATATGGCCACCTCCTGCTATGCCCATATTCATGATTATCTCCCTTCATTCATTGGTTGGTCCTTTCATTGGTTTGTACTAGTCCTCGCAAAGGTGGAGTGTACGCATTACAGTCATCCTCTGCACCTTTCAACCTCCTTTGAGAGCATGGAGAATATGGGGTCTTTCCTAGCTTTTTTATTCATAGTAATGGTGTGTCTCTCACGACAGATATTTGACTTTCTCTAAGTGAGCAAGCGGCTTTGAGTATTCTTCAACCCACTGACAGCTCTCCAACTGTCTAGCAATGGCCTTCGAATTTCAAGTCTTGTTCTATCTCAGTCTTGCAGATTTGACTCTATCAATTGTGGAATTTGGTCTCAATATTGTAAGCTCGACTCTGTCAATTATTTATATGAAATTAAAAACTTGAAGGTATATTAAAATTTTGCAAGTAAGTTTATGTCTCGTGGGCAATGGATCAAGTTGCAAAAGCACATAAACTTTAGTGTTTTTTAAAACTCAATTTGTAGAAATAAAACAGAGAAATATGAACCATGAACAGCAACACAAAACACCAAATTGATAATAGAGTTCACCCCTCCTAGGCTACATCTCCAGGTCTAGCTTCCAATGTCAGTCCTCTTTAATTATATAATCAAATCTGAAATTACATCAGTTTACAATGCTCAAAATGCAAAAATAATGCTGCAATGGATTCATAATGCTCAAAAGCCCCCATTTAGGCTCTTCTTGAGCTCAAAGAGGTTCAAAACTGAGCAAGATATGCCTCCTTGAACAAATTTTGTTGATTATTCTGCAAATCTGCAATTCTCGCTAATCATCATACAAATTCTACCTTTCTGCCAATCATCAAGCAATAATAATGCCTGGTACCTTCAAAATCCCACCTGAGAAAGGGGAAAATTGTTGCCTCCTTAATTGTGCTAATATCCCTTAAGCGCCAATCAAAGTCACATTATTGTCATGTGGCCAAGGGTCGAGTTCGGGGCTAACCACCCACCCCCACCACTCCGCTCCCCCTTGTCTCAACCCATGGTTAACATAGGGATCATGGGACCAAGGCCGAAGTGGGCCAAGGGCCACACCGTCTGTTGTCGCCGCTACAATACTGGTTATGTGGCTGCGATAGAATCGAGGCTAGGGTCTAACGACCTCGCCCCCTCTGCTAACAACTTTGTGTAGTCATATGGGTGTTGACAAGATCGGGGGTTAGGGCCAACTGCCCTACCCCTCCCGCCAATGCGCCAATACAATGATTTTATATAAAACCATTGTGTCATACGTGTTAAGAACCACACATAGCCCGATTGGTCAGGCGCTCCTTCTAGATTTGGGAGGTTATGGGGTCGAACCCCGCAGAGTTGGTCGATCAGTTGAACAAATTTTTGGCCTCTCTCGGAGTGCCACGTGGCTCCCTAGATTGGGCCATGTGTCACTCCATGACTGACTCGTACTAAAGCCTTCGTCTAATAACAATGAGCCACCCAATCCTATGTGGTATTTCCATGTGGTGGCACAGGATTAGTCCATATCGTTCACTATGCATGCCCAATCAGATGCTCATGTCAACGTACGATATGCCCAGTCAATAGCCCCGTCAATAGCCCAATCAACCCTGCTGCTTGACTTTTTGGTTGTTTGGCCAAAACTTCAGAATGTGATATATTGAGCATACGATGTCGATTTGAGGTGATTCAAGTGGCATTGGATTCATGACAACAAGCACTACGATCTGGTGCTCATTCCAAGCAATTTAGGGCACTTTCAATTTTGAGCATTTTCTTGATCCCCTAGATAATTCCTCCCCACTGGAAGCTTTTGGAACACCAAAAGGTTATTTCTAGTCAGCGAGTAGGTGAGGGTACAACTCCCTCACCCTTTGTATATCAATCCACTTGGAATTACTTGGATTAGTTCCCTTGAGCCCCACACGAAGGTACTCCACATTGCTTTTGTGTGAAGTCCTTATCCTCCTCTCAAGAATAGTATCTTGTTGCAATTCTTCTAAGTATTTAGGAGAGAAATCTTCTATTGTTGGAATCTGAACATTCTCTCCTTGATCTTCAATCATAGGAGGCTCATATAATCTCTAGTTTTCTACATTTACAACAGCATAAATTTGCATGTATGGTGGTAAATCTAATCAGAAGGCGTTATTACCAATCTTCTCCAATATTTTAAAAGGGTCATATCTTATTGGTTTGAGCTTTTTACCTTCTCCTTGGAGCCTTTCCTTGCTAACATAAATCCAAACTTGATCTCGCACTTGGAAATTATGGTCAACACGATGCTTATCATGTCTTGTCTTATACTTGGCTTGGTTCTTCTCCAACTGTTCTTGTACCATCTAATGCACCATCTGAATTTGTTCAATGAAGTGCTTGGCCTTATCTATATCACTGTGTCCATCCACCGCAACATATTTCACAAAGATAAAATCTAAAGGAGATTTTGGTAAATATCCCAAACATGCTTCGAATGGATATGTCTAAGTTGAAGAATTCTTGGCTATGTTGTAGGCATGTTGGATGTAATGTAACTATTCATCCCAAAGCTTAGGATGCTTGCTATAGTATCCATGAAGGATATGCACTATTGTTATGTTCACTACTTATGTCTAGCCATCAGTTTGTGGATGAAATGTTGTGCTCTTATTTATATTGGTTTCCATGAGTTCCCATAAACTTGACCAAAATTTACTGACAAATCGAGAATCATGATCATAAATAATAGAAGTGGGCAACCCAAAGTGTACCCATACATTTTGGAATAACATCTTTGTGGTTTGTACAGTTGTAACTTGTTTCTTACATGGCATCAACATGCATATTTTGCTGAAACAATCCACAACAACATAAAGATAATCATGACCTTTATTTGACATTATTAGTCCTCATACTAAATCCATAGAAATACTTTTCTGAGGACAAGAATGAATAGAAAGTGGAGTATACAAATCCAACATTCTATTGCTAGGCTTGCTAGTATCACACATAGAACATCCTCTTACATATCTTGACACACTTTCATTCATATGAGGCCAATAACAATACCTCTGTAATTGTGCAACTATTTTACCTTCACCAAAGTGGTTAGCAATAAGAGAAGTATGAGCTTCCCTTATAATGTTGACTCTTTCACCATGTGGAACACATAACTTGCCAAGATGATAAAACAATTTATCATGAACATGATAATCCAATTCTTCAACATGATTGCCTTGGCAAAAAGTTGCATAAACATATTTGAACTCTTCATCTTTAGCATATTATTCAACATAGCTCTCATGCATGATCGAATTATGCTTAAGAATGACAGATGCACTAACAATAGGCCTTGATAACATATCAACAACTTTGTTGCATATACCTTTCTTATACCTAATTACCAAATCGAATTGTTGTAGAAATCCCATCCACCTAAAATGTTTGGCTTGTTGTAGCTTGGTTTGCAATTGTAAATTGCAAAGTTTGATGGTCAATATGAATAATCGTTTCCTTACCCATCCAATAATGCTTCCATTTCTTCACAATTTGCACCAAATCATAGAACTCTTTATCGTAAGTTGGATAGTTAATCACTACATTGATAAAGGTTTCAGAATCATAACAAATAGGCTTACCATCTTGCAGCAAAACTACTCCCACAGCATAATCACTTGCATCAGTTTGAATCTCAAATGGATGCTTAAGATCTGGAAGTGAAAGGATTGGTGCTATACTGATTTTCTCTTTCAATGTATCGAAAGATTTATGTTGCTTGCCTCCCCACTGAAAGACTTGTTTTAAGCTTGTCAAAGCATGTAGTGGCACTGCAATAGATGAGAAGTTAGCTATAAACTTTCTCCAATATTTGGTTTCTCCCCAAAAACTCCTAACCTCTGTTACATTATTGGGTCACAATGACTTCAACCTTCGAGGGATCAATCTTCAATTCACCCCCTCCAATAATATGACCCAAATAAACTAAAGAGGTTTTCCCAAATACACACTTAGACATCTTCAAATACAATTTCTCTTTCTTTAAGACATCTAAAACTTGCTTAACATGCTTGACATGCTCTTCACGAGTCTTACTAAAAATCATAATATCATCTAAGTAGACTATGAAAAAATCATCAAGGAATAGTCTCGACACATCATTCATAACTCTCATGAATGTTGCAGGTGCATTACAAAGCCCAAATGGCATAACTAACCATTCAAACAAACCTTTTTTTGTCTTGAAAGCAGTCTTCCAAATATCACCTTCAACAATCGTGATCTGATGATAACTGCTTCTCAAATCCAACTTAGTGAAATAAACAACATCCTTCAATTGATCTAGAAAATCATCAATACGAGGAAGAGGATAGTGATTCTTTACCGTGATTTTGTTCAAAGCTCTAAATTCCATACACATGTGCCATGTAACATCCTTATTTGGAACCAAAACAATAGTATACCCACAAGGATATGTACTTGGTCTAATGACTCCTTTGTCAAGCAGCTCTTGAATTTTCTTCTTGATCTCTGCATTCTCCAAAATTGTCATTATGTACATGTCAATGTGTTGGAAGAGGTGCATCGTGATGCAATTGAATCTCATGTTCGATTCCTCTTTTAGGAGGCAACCCTTCAGGTTCCTAAAATATCTTATCATATGTGTAACAACTTCAATCAAATCATGCTTAATTTTTGCATCACGTCCTTGGAAAGCTTCAGTTTCAGTAGTATCTTTCGGTTTGATCATCAATAATACAAAATTCTTACTAGCGTTTACAAGGCTTTTCATTTGACCCACACTTACAAGAGATAAATTCATCTTCTTGTGATGTGCTCTAACAATATATTGAATTCCATCTTTAAAAGGATGATGTTTGTTCTTGTGACAACAGAATATGGATTTTCAATCATACAAGTATGGACTCCCTAAAACCATTCCACATATGTCAAGTGGTACAACATGAAGCTCTACCTCATCAATAAATTTTGTAGTGATGGAAAATTTAAGTTTACATTTTCTTTTCACTTGAAATTTGGCATTGTCACATACCCAACCCAAAGGGCAAGGTTTAGGATGAGTAGTAGTTTCTAAGTTTAATTTCTTAACAATAGCTTCAGAAATAAGGTTAACTTGGGATCCACTCTCAAACAAGGTATCAACTTTGGTATGTTTTGTAATGACTAACATGGAAAATCTCAATTCTTTCTTTATCATTTTACGGTTCAATAGGCTTACTAAAAGAATTAGTACTTGTAATAGAATATTTACCTTTCATTCCCATGGTTGTGATTTTGTTCTCATCACCTGAATACGATTCTAGATCTTGTTGAGTTGTTGCAACAATATTTTGTTTCCCCCTGTTGTTAAACTTCTTTGGTCTCATTTATGGATGTAGTTTCCAACAATGGTCTTCATCATGGCCTTCTTTTGAACAATGTTTGCATGTGAGTTTATCTCCCGCTTTATTGACTGTAACATTATTTTTGTCTTTTCCTTTAAACTTCCCCTTTTTTTTGTCTCCAGATTTGAATGGCTTCTCTCTAGTATCTTGAGGAATATTCTCCCCTCTTGCTTCTATATGAGTTACATGAACACATGCTTCATCTAGATTGGTGGGATTAAGCATAAGAATTATATGTCTCAAATAACTATTTAATCCATATATGTTTGAATTATAGGAGTGTTTGATTTTATTTTTTAATGGTGGAAATGGATTTAGCACTATCAAAAACCCCTTAAACACCCAAAATCCTGAAGTTTGATTAGTGTAACCTAGATTTCCCAAAATTTCCACTGAACTTTGGCAAAAACCATATTGGAATTTCCACTATTTTTCGAGCAAATTTATAGCCTTGATAAACTAGTCTATTATAATATATAAA
>APFE030303435.1:0-14648 GCA_000404065.3 Pinus taeda
CTGTTTGTTGTGGGTTGGACTGTGGCCAATTTCCAGATTTTCTTCTTGAGGTGGCTGATCCGGGGTGAGAACCTTGCTTGGCTCCATTATTTCTTGGGCCAATTCCTTGTCTGCCCTTATTTCCTCCGGACTCTCCTCTGGTGCCTTTTGACTATGAACGGGCTGTTCTGCCTAATATTTTTTGTTTCCTTCTCATCATGGACGGGTGAAATTTCTACTTCTGCTTCTTCTGTATACACTTCTTTGGGTGCATCTTTCTCCTGGGTTTCTCCTTCGGCCTGGAGGTTGGATGGACTCAGGGGTTGGACATACTCGCCCATGTTGGCCAGAATATTGGCCAATTGATCTTCCCCTATCGGGTTCTGTACTAGGCTTCCTCCCGGCTGTTCCATTTTCTCCTCCTGCTTAGGCCGCTTAACTTCTTATTTCTCGTCTCCTTCTTCTTCATCCTGTTCTTATTCTCCTCCTGTTTCTGTTTCCGCTGACTATTCTTCGTCTTCCTCTTCTGTTTCTGCCTCGGCGGATTGGTTTGTTTCTCTACTATTCTCTTCTTCCGCCTCTGTCCCTATGGACTGTTCTACGTCCTCGTTACATTCTTCTTCTGTATCTGTCTCTGCCGATTGCTCATCTATAATCTCTATTGCTTGGCTCGTGCGAGCCCAGGGTTTCTTCAGCTCTACTTGTAACCCTACAAGCCGTGCCGACTTTCTACATTTTGCTGGCTGTTCAGATGTACCAGCGTCGGGTTGTTTCTCAAGTTGCTTTTTAGCTTGTTTTTCAGCTTGCACTTATGTGCAAGTGTCCTTATTTCGTTTCTCAGGGCATTGGGGTGTGCTATCAATTTGTTTTCGTTTTTATGGGCGTCCAGATGTGGCTGTCCCTTTATTAATAATATCAATTAGTTTTTCCTAGCTACTCTGCTGTTGGGTAAGACTATGGTTTACTATCAAGCGAATTAATCCGTGGTGGCTAACCACAGATTCTTTGTGCTGTGCCTTTTTCATACTTCGTGCCACATCATGCAATAGAGAATTAAGAAATGCAGGTAAATTCACAGAACATCTTTGTTTTAAGACAGCAAGGAGTTTTAGATGTTGTGGTCTTACCACGTCTTTTCTGCCCTCGCAAGTAATGTAGCTCTGGACAATTTTCGCCAATTCCGCCCATGGCTCTCCTAACGTTGCTGGTAGCACCCCCTTTCCTCGAACTGTTAAACTCTGGGCCTCGTCCTGAAAGATTTCCACAATCTTTTGCAGCCTTTCCTTCTTTATTGTCCATATTGGTCTTGTGGTCGGTAGTCCTGTGACTTTTGCTATTATATCGTTCGTGACCTCTATTTGTTTTCCTCTGATTGTGGAGTGTTCTTCCTGTAGGTTCTATAAAAATTCCTTCGCCGCAGTTTCATTAGACTCCTTCAGGCGGTTGAGGTAGGTCAACCATCCTGCTTTCTTCAGGATTCTTTGGGCTGCAACTGAAACAGTCAATGTTTGTGGTTCTCTGTGGACTGACCTTACACCCATGGCTTCACTTGCAAATTCTCAGTTGTTCGTTAAGACGCAGAGAAGCTGGTGGCGTGTTTCTCATTCAAATTCAAATGCAACGGCGTATGCAATGGAAATAACTTTGAACAATGATTCATGCAGAAGAAAACAAAAATGGCAAATGATCATACCGTTGAGCCATGTTGTGCTTGAGTACAAGATCTTCTCGAATAACGGGCTGACACGTATTCTGGGGAATGATGAGGCTACTTCCCCCTTGCAATATGATAGGTTGTCCCAGCCGTCAAATAAAGGAGCAACGTCTGCTTCTTCCGTGAGGCCTTTATGGAACAGCTTATGAAAATATGCCATGTCTCCAAAAACAGCTTTTTACTGAAATCAAGGTAAAAAGTTAGATCGCTTTTAATGCGTAAGCGACTGCGGTGAGTTGATGGAAGTTTGTGGATAAGACATTTTCCATAATTAGCGAGTCCCATGCAGTCACTGTCACGAGCTCCGTAATGATTGGCGGTAATAAATAGTCATGCGGTATATGGTTGGGTAATTAAATTATCACGTTATAAGATACAAAGGTTCTAATTTCCTTACCCATTGGTGTAAAGGTTACGACTTCAATACCATCAACAGAGCTCTGCTATCAACAGGTGTCCATAATCTTGGCAGAGTTGTTTATTTCACCCCGGGAAACATATTCCTTTGTGTATGCGAGGAAGTGTTATGTGATGTCAAAACTGTAGGCCACTATGCAGGCTTGGTAACCAGTTAGTAATAGTGCCATTCACGAGGAAGGAGCGAATAGTGGGCAGGCCGGGTCGTGGTGAGACCTCCCGTTCCAAGGGTTATTTATTTATTTTGATATACCTCTTGGACCATTTCCTAGGTGTGGTGGCCCTAGTGGGAATGCCACTTCACTTCCATCCTGATGATCATGGTAGGCCAGCTCGTAATGAGACTCCCTATCCTGCAATTTGACAAACTGCTTTGCTTATTTGTTTCTTTTCTTGGTTTTAATAGAGAACCTTTCCTGTTTACACACAAAGGGTGGCTCAACACTCCTTAAGAGTAGGAATGGTGGAAGAAGTCTTAAAATCCTAATAGGAAGGTATAGACTCTTTGATCTTATTGACGAATGATAATCAAAATAGATAAAAGTATCAGCATGATAGAGATAACCAATCAAAACAGAGTTAGTGGAACAATGGCAACAGAAGATGATAAATAAGCATATCTTTTCCTTACGTCCTTTCGCCAATTCAGGGCAGTTACTTATAAGGATAGCGGTTTATGATTTACCGATTTATGTATACTGTGCTTTTGTTTTCATCACATATGTAGATAGTTGTATTCAAAAAGACTTCGAAAGATCATTAGCATTTTGCGTCCTTGAGAAGGAACAAGCCGTTTCAAATCTTATGAGTAGTGCTCTTTCAAGGAAGGGAATAACAACGGTTGCTCGTTTGGAGAAAGGAGCAGTGGGAATCACTAGTGCCATTCAGTAAAATCAAACAAGTGCCGTTCCTTTGGAAAAAGACCGGCAGAAATCAAACAACACAAATGTTGTTCTTTTTTAGAAAGGAACAACAAAAATACTCAAGTGTTGTTCCTTTTAGAAAAGGAACAGCAAAAATCAGAAGTGTTGTTCCTTTTGGAAAATGAACAGCAAAAATCACAAATGATGTTCAGTAAAATCAAACAAGTGTCGTTCCTTTGGAAAAAGACCGGCAGAAATCAAACAACACAAATGGTGTTCTTTTTTAGAAAGGAACAACAAAAATACTCAAGTGAAAATCAGAAGTGTTGTTCCTTTTGGAAAAGGAACAACAAAAATCACAAGTGTTGTTCCTTTTGGAAAAGGAACAGCAAAAATCACAAGTGTTGTTCCTTTTGGAAAAGGAACAGCAAAAATCACAAGTGATGTTCCTTTTGGAAAAGGAACAGCAAAAATCACAAGTGCTGTCCCTTTTGGAAAAGGAATAGGAAAAAAACACAAGTGCTATTCCTTTTGGAAAAGGAACAGGAAAAATCAAAACATGCTGTAAAAAAAATATGTACAAAGATAATCTAACAATTATATACAAATTGTAAAGAAAAGTAAACTTCTTAGTGAGTTACTGGTGGAGGAAACTTGTCTTCCTCCCATAAGATCTCCATATCTGAATCTTGGCGTAATTGTTGGCAGAAGGACTCCCGGGTAAGTGGTTTGCGATAGAGACGGACTCGATGGTCGTTTGCCTTAAAGGTATACCCCGAACCATCAATGGTAATCAGTGTGAGGGTACCATTGTCATGTACTTTCTAAATTTCATATGGTCCCAACCAACGAGTCTGGAGTTTCCCAGGGAAGTCCTGAAATCTAGAGTCATATAAAAGAGCCCAGTCTCCTTCATGGAAGACTCTGTTTTTTATGAGAGCATCATGCCACTTAGCTCTTTGCTGTTGTATCAGGGCAGTATGTTGAAGTGCAGAGAGTCTAATTTCATCAAGCTCATTAATCTGTTGCAATCAATTAGTTTGCGCCTCGGTTAAGTCTAACCCCACTTCTTGTGATGTTCGTAATGTGTGGATTTCAAATTCTATAGGAAAGATAGGTTGTTTTCCAAACATAAGTTGGTAAGGTGAGTGGCCAGTGGTGCTTCTCCATGTTGTTCTATAAGCCCACAGTGCTTCTAGTAGTCTGGCAGCCCAATCACATCTACGTGATGCAACTGTTTTAGTTAGAATTGTTTCTATTATCTTGTTGCTCCTTTCTACTTGCCCATTTGCCTGTGGGTGATATGGGGTGGTCATTTTATGCTGAACATGATAATTGTTGAGTGTTGACGCTATTCTGTTTCCAGCAAACTGTGGCCCTCCATCTGTGATTATCTATCTAGGGAGGCCATAGCGCACAAATAGATGGAGCAGGAACTTTATAACAGATTCTTCTGTAGCTCTGGGCAAGGCTTCTGCTTCAACCCACTTAGTGACATATTCTGTTGCCACTAGAATGTATGTTTTCTGGTTTGATGGTGGGTTGATTGGCCCCATGAAATCAAGGGCCCATCGCTGAAATGGTTCGATGACTAACTAAGGTTTCAAGGGCATCTCATCTGAGTGACTAGGGCGTCCCGCCCTCTGGCAACTATCACATGCTTGGACAAATTTCTTTGCATCTTTAAAAATTGTGGGCCAATAAAACCCTGTATGTAACACTTTATGTGCAGTCCTGCGATCAGCAAAATGTCCACCACATGGTTGGTCATGGCATGCTTTCAATATATCAAAGATTTCATCTTGTCGAACGCACCTCCTGATTTGCATGTCTGCCCCTGTGTGAAACAAATAACCTCCAATCCAGGAAAATCTGGTACTTCACTAGACAATCTGTTTTCGCTCATTAGGGGTTAGATGTTTTGGTAACTTACCTACTTCTAGGTAATTGGTGACATCAGCATACCAGGGTGTTTGAACAACAACAACAAAGAGATGCTCATCTGGAAACTGATCTTCAACTCCTGCTGCATCGACTGGTTTTGGCATTCTTGAGAGGAAATCAGCTACCGGGTTTTCTTTGCCAAGTCGATCCTTGATTGTAATGTCAAACTCCTGTAATAAAATCAGCCATCTGGTTATTCTGCCATTTTTGACAGGTTTATTTGCTAAATACTTTATAGCAGAATGATCTGTGTACAAGATAACGGGATATCCAGTGATGTAATGTTTGAATTTATTGATAGCATGTATAACAGCTAGAAATTCCTTTTCAGTTACAGTATAATTTAATTCAGCATGGGATAGATTTTTGCTAATGTAATAAATGGCTTATGGTTTTCTATCCTCCTCCTGGCCAAGGACCGCTCCAATGGCTGTATCTGAGGCATCGGATGATATCTGGAATGGCAAATCCCAGTTTGGTCCGTGAAGGACTAGGGCTGTAGATACAAGCTTCTTCAGGTCATTGAAAGCACATTCACATTTCTCTGTCCAAAGGAAACCAATATTACCAGTTAGTGCATACAATGGTGCAGCAATACGTGAATAATGTTCTATAAATCTTCTGTAATAACCAGAGAATCCAAGAAAGCTACGTACCTCTGTTTGAGTAGTAGGAGTAGGAATAAGCAAAAGTATTTGGATTTTGGCTGGGTCTACCTAAATGCTGGCTGCTGAAATATAGTGTCCTAGAATAAGTCCCTCTGTCATCATCATGTAGCATTTTTCATGGCTTAGACAAAGCCTGGTAGCTATACAACGTTGTAGGACTTTTTCTAGTGTTTCCAATGCTGGATCAAACTCCTCCCCGTATGGAGTGAAATCATCCATATATACTTCCAATCCTTCATTTATTACATCTACGAATATGCTAAGAATAGCCCTTTGGAATGTGGCAGGGGCATTACATAAACCAAAAGGTAAAACTCGGTAGGCAAACGTTCCCCAAGGACAAGTAAAAGTAGTTTTATCCTGATCTCCGTGGGCAATCTGTATTTGGTTATACCCACTGAAGCCGTCAAGAAAAGAAAAGAATTTCTTTCCTACCAAAGTATCCAATACTTGATCGATGAATGGGAGAGGAAAGTGATCTTTCTGTGTTGCCTTGTTTAGTTCTCTATAGTCCACACAGATTCTCCACTTCCCATTCTTTTTCGGTACCACCATAAGCGGGGAGACCCATTTACTATCAGAGATGGGGTAGATAAAGTTAACATCTAAAAGTTTTTGGAGCTCAGCTTTTATTACTTCTTTTAGATGAGGGTTTAGTCTTCTTTGAGGTTGTCTAACAGGTTTTGCATCATTTTCTATGTAGATGTGGTGTGTACACAACTGAGGATCAATTCCTTTCATATCGGGGTAATCCCATGCAAATGCATCTTTATATTTTGTTAAAATATGGATGAGTTTTGTTTCTTGTTCCGGTGTAAGGTTGGCATTAATGTTTAAGGTCTTCCTAGGTTCGATTTCTACTATTTTACTATGTGCAATTAAAGTGACAGGGATTGTATGGTCATGCACATCTTTTAGGGGTTCTTCTTCTACTTCATTATCAAATGCTGCTTTTATCATATGACACTGGGTACGAGATGTGAGTTCAGTTTGATTAATAAAGTTACTGATGGAATCATCTTCTGTTTGATTTTTGAACTCTAGCGCCTCTTGTATAGTTAATGGAGATCTATTGCTGTCAGTAAGATATGATACAGGGTGCCTATTAGTTTTGACTATTGTGATTCTTGGCTGTGCTGGGGGATATAGTACTAAATTCTTAATATCTACCCCCTTAGTTATGATCATGTTTCCTTGCCAACATCCAATATAGGCATCAGCAGTAGCGAGCCAAGGCCTTCCTAAGATCAATGGATGTCCATCTAGTCGGGTTTTAGGGTTTATTATCAGAAAGTCAGTTGGGTATTCCCAGGAATCAACTGAGACCATAAAATCATACAGTATGCCTTCTGGTCTAACCACAGATCTATCAGCCAATTCCAGCAAAGTTGAATTGGGTTCTGCAGATGTAATTCCTAACTTTTGGCAAGTGGAAGTGGTCAATATATTAATTGCATCTCCAAGATCAACTAAAGCATTGGTTAAGATTTTGCCATAAATTTGAATAGTTACTATTGGGTTACCTGGGTCTTCATACTTAATAGGTGTTTCCTTTCCTGATAATAGGTCAGATAAAGTGCCGACTACTTGAACTATTGGATTATCTATTACATTCCTTCTCGGTATTTTTATGCACAATTCCTTGATAGTTTTAGCGTATATCAGGATATCCTGAATGCCCTGAAGGAATGGGATTTTTATGTACAAATTTTGTAATTCTCCTAGAATGTCAAAGTTAGGTTGTTGTATAGGTCGAGGTATGACTAAACGTTCTGGTAACGGAGGAGAGGATGTAGTTGCTTGATTCTAAGTTTGTTGTCTGTTTTCAACCTCTTCTTGTGACAGCTGTTCTCTAGGTAACTAATCTTCAATCTGCACTGTTTTGTTTCCCTCTGTTTGAATAAAATGCCCAGATCTTAGCTGGAGATCATTGCACTCCCTTAGGTCGAGTCCTTCTTCTGGTGTTTCTAAAATTTGGAGTGCTTGGACCGGCCTATTATTTGGATTGGTGTTGGGCTGGGCTGGGAGTTGGGGTCTGAGATTAGATTGGGCGTTTTGCTGTAAAGCTGACAGTGTAGGTTGAGGGAAAGGAATGTTTCCTACTGGCTGCTGTGTTGGTCTCTGCCAGTTATTCTGCCAGACTGAAATTTGTGAAGTGAGGGGAGTCCATTGCGGTGGATATGGGTTGTTCTGCCAGTATGGTGGGGGATAAGGAGGATTCGACCAGCCAGATTGGCTTGTCTGATTTAGCCACGGGTTTGTAGAAGCGTATGACTGTGATGACCAATTTGGTTGAAACTGACTTTGCCATGTATTATACTGTTGAGTACTGTACTGCGGATACTGGAAAGAAGAAGCTGGGTCTGAAAACATACCAGTTTGTCATGGTTGCCACTGACGACGTTGGTTAAGTAGATATACTACCTCTCATTCTTCTTCTGCTTCCTTATATACCACTTTCAATGTAGGTAATGAGGGACAACTTTCTGTAAAGTGATCCCTTGTACAAATGGCGCATGTCTGAATTGTATCTAATGGACACTCCTTATGGCTATGCTTCTTCCTACACCTGGGGCAGAAGATTGCTAAATTTTGTTCTGCCTCCATTTGTTTCTGCTTAGCCTGCAAAACGTCCAATTGTGTAGTTAGTGTTCCTAGTATATCAGTTTTAAAATTTTCAAATAAATTACCAATTTCCACACGTGTTACTCCTTCTGATGAAATTTTGTTTTCCCGTGAAAATCGATCATGTTATGCTGGTTTGATTCGTGTACTGCCTCTCGAACTCCTGATACATAAATCAATTATGTCAGCAAAACTTTCCTGATATATATCCCCTTTCCCCATAATGTTTAATGTTTCAATCCACTGCTCTTTCATGCCCCTTATTAATGTTGTTTTCAACACATTGTCAGGCAAAGGCAACGACGCATAATGGGATCTTTGCAGATTATACTGGAAACATTCCACGTATTCCTCTAATTTTTCATTTGGTCTAGCTATCATCTGAAATATTTCATCTTTTAGTTCTCTAGACCTACAGTAATCTTGATATTTCTTTAGGAAAGATTCTTTCATTTGTTCCCAGTTATTTATAACTCCACCACCTAATCCCATAAACCATCTTAAAGCTGCCCCTTTCAAAGTGGAGGGGGATAATTTTAGTTTTTGGGGGTCAGTGGTGTAAGCATATCCCCTGCATAGCACATCAAATTCGAATAAGAATGCGTCGGGGTCCTCTAATGTAAGTCCGTGAAATGTAGGAATGTGTTGAAGGGGGATTGCTTTCATAGGAGCATTTGCTGCAGAATCCACTATGGGGTATTTTAATGTAGAGGTTTGGGTGTTTGGTGGATTTTGAGCCATTGGATCAAATATATGCCAATAACCTTCTGGAAGATCTAAGAGGGTATTCCTAGGTTGAGGAGGAATGTTTTTAACAAGAACAGTTTTAATAGTGCTTCCTCTATCTGGAATCTTCGTCTGAGAAAATAGGGTGTCTTCAATAATAATTTTACCGCGCTCCCCTTGTCTGGGCTATTTAATGGCTGAGTTATCCTAGGAGGAGATCTTGGCTCTCCAATTTCCCCTGTTTCCCCTTCTCCTTCACAAAGATTACTTAGGTTCCCTTCCTGTAGTCATTCTGGAATAGAATTTTCAATTTCTTGAAAGTCCTGTTCGTCAGTTTGACTATGCACCTCAGCAAAGGCTTCAGATGGTGAGCCTGAGGCCTGAAGGGAACTAGTAGGTTGTTTGGAAGTAACTTTCCTAGGTCCTACTGAAGGCTGAGATTCAGCTTTCTTATAGATTTCGTCTATGTATGTCAATCGACCAAGGGTCACCGGTCCCTTAGCTTTTTCTGGTTTTGGTAACGGTTTGGGATTTTTCTCCGGCTTTTTCTGCTTAGTCATGCACTCAATTTAACTACCAGGTTTTAAGCAGATAACAGCAAATCTGCAGGAAAGCAGGCAAAGGAGCAGGGCTTTTACATGCTCCTCACGTAGGTTCTTACCTTTCGTTTTCAAAACCCAATTCTTCCCTAGTAGGTTCGTACACTACCCTAGGAAAGACAAATGGCTACACTCCTTCCCCGGCAATGGCGCCAAAATGTAGAGCTATAAAAAGGGTATTTTTCACCTCTAGTTAGCTCACATTAATATGTCAATCCGGGATCGTCTGTTTATTTCAAAGGGTGTCTCAGTCTGAGGCTTAGCATTTGCTAGAGTAATGCTTGTAGTATAGTTATTTAAAAGCTATGCAAGTAAATTAATGCAGATCTACAACTTAACTACTTCAAAAGACTAAATCACACCAAGTATTGCATCAGCCAAAGGTTCGGCAGCAATAACCCATCCTTTTCATAACTGATGAGAATAGATCAGAGGTCTGGGAGCCAAATAGCAGCTGCTAGGCTCGCTACAGCCTGGGATCGTTCGTAATGATTAGAAATGAAACAGCAGATAAAGGAAATGGAAATGAAATGGAACAGCACATTAGCCAAGGGCTTCGTAGCAATAACACATCCCTTTCATAGCTGATGGGAGCAGATCAGAGGTCTGGGGACCAAGTAGCAGATGCTGGGGTCCACTACAGCCTAAGTCTTTCCTCAAGAAACAGCAAACGAGCAAATCTGGAAATGGAACAACAAATTGAAATGGAACAGCAAATAAATGGAACATCAAGTAAATGGAACAGCAAATAAATGGAACAACAAGTAAATGGAACAACAGTTCAGGAATAGAACAGCAATCGAGATAAGCACTAACCGAGTTCTTTAAGCTGCAACTCTATTTAACCATGCCAATCAAAACACCAATCCCTCAATCTTATATGATGGAACAATACTATAAAACCTTAGAAACACACCATACTTAATCTACTTCTGTTAAAACGCATACAATTGCATCTCACAATAAAGAATAGTCACATTTGATAACTGTGTGAAACAGACCTTTCCAGATGACTTGTTATAATGCAAAACACAATCGTGAAGAATTCTGTAATAAAGTAACAGTGTCCTATAGCGATTAATCAATACGTAAAGAATTGGTAAAATAACATAGCATCGATATAAAGTTCAAGAACACGAAATGAATTAATTACAACAGAGCATGTAATAGAATATTCTCAAAACACGAAATCCCTGCCCCGAATAGTACTATTTTTAAGAGTCAGAGAGAGCAGAATGTCCGACGCCATGGTCGTTGAGGTTGTCGTTTGCAAGTCCTCTGTCACGGATCTGGAAGTGAGAAACAACAATGGAAATGAGGGGCTTGGGTTGTATTCATTGCCGCCTTTGTTTGCTGGTTTAGCAACTTTGAAAATTACACAGATCCTGGAAATCGATGGTAAAGAGATCAAAGCATAGATCTGGGACACGGCCGGCCAGGTGCGCTTCAGGGCTGTGACCTCGGCATATTACAGAGGAGGCGTGGGAGCGCTTGTCGTGTATGACATCAGTCAATGCCAGACATTTGACAATATTTCTAGGTGGCTCGATGAGTTGCACAAAACGATGGCGGTGGAGACCATGCAGAGAGCGAGAGGGGGGATTGGAGGTCTTGAGAACGAACCACGGGCCCTCAAAGAAACCCATAATAGGGGCGTAAGAAGGCTGCCTTGGGGGAGGTTTGCTATGGAGATCAGAGATCTTTGGAAGAAAGTTCGAGTGTGGCTCGACACATTCGACACTGCCGGGGATGAGGCCCATGCATTCGGTGAGGCCGACAGGGTCTTGTGCAGTGCAAAAGCGAAGACCATTTTTGCTCTTGCCACCGACGATGCCTCTGCTGCGCTCGCTCGAACGCGCAACCCTCGGTGGATTCGAACGTTGCACCTTCAGCAGCAGGTGCCTCATGATCTCAAGGCTGCGGCTTGGGCTTCTTGTCTTTCCGTGCCGACCTCGGAATCTAGCAAGAGAGAGCAGGAAATATCTATATTCGCCTGGTCTTGGCATGGATCTGAGGCAAACAGTTTCTCTCTGAAATGCAGTCTTAGCTTCAGATCTGACAAAGATCTACCAGATCTAGCCACCCAGAAGGAAGAAAAGTCCATGCTCTGGCAAGATCCAGAGATCTGCATGGGGTTAAGGCCCTTATCTGACTCCTTTCAGATCCAAATTTCTCAGCCTTCAGGCAGAACCATCATGCAATGGGTCAACCCTTCAGATCTGGTGCAGGAATTCAAACTGAATCTAGAGCGTAGAATGGGGATCCCATCAAACCTCCTGCGACTTCTCTTTCAAGGTAAACAACTTGAAGACCCTCTTCCCCTCTCTTCTTACAGCATTTCCAGGAACAGCTTGGTGGTGGCGACCCTTCATTTGAGAGGAGGTGCAGCGGGACAATCTTCCTCTACTCCGCCTTTCTCATACAAGGACGCGATTCACTCTGATAACCCCAAACCCCCGGAAGCCCCTAAATCTAAGGCCTTCTTGGTTGACAAGATTGAAGAAGTTTCCTTTGTGGAACTCATAAATGAAAAACTAGCTTCCCAGCTTCAAGATTTTGCAGAAAGAGCCATCATTTGCAGATTCAATGGATTATGGCCGCAAACTGAGGATCTCTATGCATGGATCCATGCAAACTGGACACATCACTGTAAGATATTTTTTTGTTCGAAAGGTTATTTCATTGTTCTATTTGATAACAATAAGCACTATGAAAAGGCCGTAGAAGAGGGCCCTTGGTTCATGGGAACTGCAGGGCTATTTTTGACTCCTTGGTTCCCAGATTTTGATCCAGCCACTACAGTCATTACCAAGACACCGGTATGGATTCGGCTTCCAAACTTACTTGCCCACCTATGGAGTACTCGGGTCTTCAAAGCTATAGGAGACACCTTGGGAAGCTTCATCCATGGAGATTTATGGCGGGAATCCAAAGGTCTCTACTCATATGCAAGAATATGTGTGGAGTTAGACCTGAGTAAAGGTCTTCCAGAACAAATCAATCTCAAGATAAACGACTTTGTCTAGACCCAGACACTGGATTACGAGAACACAGCTTTTTGATGCCGACATTGCCACCAATCTGGGCATTTGTAGAATACATGCCCATCTCGCCTAGCACAGAAGAACAAGGCCAGTGTCTCCAAGCCCAAGTCCAAATGATGGGCTCCATGCTCTCCTCCTCCAGTCACGGATTCTGACTCCTCGACCTCTGAAGATGAAGATAGTGATGAAGACTTGAATCAGGCCCCTCATTTCGTGGCCTCTTCCACCAATGATCTGGCGCCTTCCTCCGACTCAGCCATTGCTCAGAAACGTGTACATTTGTCCTCCTCCTCAGATTCAGAAAAGGAGGGCTCCCCTGTGGTGGACCCCAATCTTCAAGTTGTAATCGCTCATCCACCCCAAAATGGTTGGGTTGAAGTTAAAAAAAGGAAAGGGAAAAAGCTTCGTGTTGAAGCCTCTACCCTTTCAGGGTAGCTTTCAACGCTTCTTAAGCTGCCAGTGCTTTGTTGTAGCTCCTTGCTTGCTTAACTCCTTCTCTGGAACCGAGGTTGATAGTCCTTTCATTTCCGGTTGCCGGTTTCTTGCATCTCTGGAATGTATCCTCTTGTAGAATATTTTTGCTTAATAGAATTAGACTTAATCGAGGAAAAAAGAAATATTCTCAAAACACAGCAGATTATCAGATTACGTCTATGAACAAACCACACGGAAACCACGCGTAATAATATAAGAGCAAGTGTCTTCCAGGGCCGGGCACTTAGCCTCCAGGGGTACACCGCTTAAGATAGATCTAGGCTCAAAGATAAAAAGTGAACAATTCTGTATTAAAGCATGCAATAAAATTACAGGGACTCAAGTCTTCAACAGAACACAAAGATCATAGTCCTGATCTTCTTTAAAAGAAATTACCCCCCGTAACCAACAGTGCTATCCCTTTTATAGGAGAAATGGCGGAGACATCTAGATACAGAAATAGGTAAAACATTGATCCCTCGGGATCTAAGATCCTGAGGGATTCGCAGAATCATTAATGCTGCGTTACTTCTTCCCTCTTCTGTTTCGTGCTGGTATCTCCGCGTCCTTTCTTGGGTTGATCCGTTTCGATCTGGTTCACCTCCGGTCTTTCGTCAAAGGGACAGCAGTTAGCTCGTCTTTATCTTTACTTTTGGAATGGCCAACTTTCGCTTTTCCACCCTCCTGCACATAGAAATGACGATTATCAGTGCTTCTCATTAATCTCTCGTGTTTCGTTATAAATTCTTATCACTATCTAAGTTTCCCATGCAAAAGGCTTTTGAATTTTCATGAAAAGATACCGAAATGACCATCAAAACATACCTTCCTTGGTACTCCACAAAACCAACTCACAAAAAGATAGAAAAGATAGTTGAACACCTTAGAATTCAACCTCTTTGAGGGGGAAACCTCCTTTACATTACACAAATGAACAATTCTTTGATGATACAAATGAAAAGACCTCCTTTCTATATATAGGAGTCTAAGGGCTCATAACATAATCAGAGCCGACATAACAATAATAATGTAAGGGCACAATAATAACAATAGTGGGCTTCTATGGGGCACAATAGTAACAATATGGGCACTACATGGGTACATCAATATAATAAGGGGGTTGTACTAATCACAATAAGGGGTTACACTAGTAGTATAGGGGCCTAACATGCCCCTCTCCTTCAAAAAGTGTTGTCCTCAACGCTTGAGTAGTTCTTGATGCTTCTATATTAAATTCTTGTCCTCCCATGTGGAATCTTTAGTGGGTAAGTTCTTCCACTTTATGAGATACTCTGAAATTTATCGATTTCTTAGTTGTTGGGTTCTTGTTTCTGTGACTGCTCCAGGTTCCAATATGATTTTTCCTTCCTCTTCAATTTCTGGCAATATTGTTTGAATTGGGATCTTTTGCAACTTTTGAATAAGTGACCATACTTCTTCGTCCTTCTTCCATTCATCCCTTGCTTTGTTTATCCAACATGGTTGGATAATAGAAATAGCACAAAACAATGCTTCCACATCCTCATCCTTTCTTGAGAGTGCATCTACAACAAAATTTTGCTTCCATTTTCTATAGATGATGTCAAAGTCATAAC
>APFE030303444.1:23514-85271 GCA_000404065.3 Pinus taeda
CATTTCAGAGAGCACATTCAGCCTAGTGCTTCCATGCATTTTTGCACATTTTGTATTTCAGCTCTCTTCTTGGACTCATACATAACCCTTCGGACTAAGGGGGGGAATGTTGGACACCTAATCCTCAATGGGTTAGTGTGGAAGCCTAATGGACAAAAGGAGTCCAAGAGACCTTGGGATGTGAAACCCAACGGTCACAACAATGTACTATAAATGTATATCTCCTGTTAATAAAAAAATGTATTCTCATGTTTATCTTTCATATTTATCTTGCTCCCATGTGTGTTTAACAAAACCAACCTTATGCAAAATAAAATAAAATAAAACTACACCTTTCTTTCACTTTGTAAGAGCTCGATATTGAATCAGTTGTATCTCTGTGACTGCGGATCTCTAATATCTAAAATCGTGTCTTATAGTATCCCTTTGAGTCCTCTTTCTAACCCTGCAAGTCTTATCAAGATTGGATTCTCCAAGGAAGCGTTATGCCAAATCTCCCACGGTGACCTGATTATAGACTAGTTCAATAGAGAAAACTTGTATGAAGTTCCACGTGTCACTGTTTCAACCTTAGTACCTGAACCTAATATACAGAAAACTACAGGCCATCCCATTTTTGAAAATTCTTACGAAATTTCAAATTGATGCTCAGAACAAAAGTTATAATGATTTTCCCCAGGTCACCTGTTTGGAATGTAATTCGAGAGTCTGCAAAAACCCCAACTTCCTCAGATCATATCTTCAAAAATATATTTATACAATCTTTGAAATTCAGACCTGATGATTTTAACGATTTCGACTCAAATGGGTGTTTTTTTTAGCTTCTGCAACGTTGCAAAAAAGAAATTATAGAGAAAATTCCATGATGACCTGTTTGGAGTAGAAAACCCCTAGAATCCAAAGCTCTGATACCAAATTTTATGAAACCAACTCACAAAGAGATAGAAAATATAGATAAAAGCCTTATAAATAAGTCTCTTCAAGGGGACAACCTCCTTTACATTACACAAATGAACAATTATTTGATGATACAAATGACTAAACCTCCCTTCTATATATGGGAGTCTAAGGGGCCACAATATAATCAAGCCATCATAACACTAATAACATAAGGGCACAACAATAACAATAGTGGGTTTCTATGGGACACAATAATAAAAATATGGGGACAATAGGGGCACAATAATTAACAATAAGGGCTACAATGACAATAGTAATGGGGGAATGACTAGTATTATAGGGACCTAATACACCTTCTATTGGATCTCTTTGACATGTGTTACTGACTCAGCTTGTGACTTAAGCTTCTTAAATTCATTATTGAGTAGTTCCTTTGTTTCCTTTAGCGTCGCATTTGGATAAGTTGAACAATACTTGATGTACCAACGCAATGCTCTATCTTGCAAGGCTATGACCAGTTTCACTTTCTTCGGGTCATCATTTGTAATCTGTTATGACTTCCACACAGTGTCTGCTACAAACCAAAATTGTTCAAGGTCTTCTGTCCCCAGACCCTTAAATACAAGCATATTCATTGCATTCACCATATTGAATAGTGGAGGTGGAGGTGGAGGCATAGGTGTAGGTGTAGGTGTGTGAGGTGGAGGTGATGGCAGAGGTGGAGTAGATGGATGTGGCATTCCTACAATGCCCTGATTTACCGTATGGGGTGCACCTTGAGGTGTTTTCAGAATACTACTTTCTTAATCACTATCAGATGCTCCCAACAGAGGACTATACTCAACACCTAAATCTAGGCCTCTCCTGAATACTTCGTGTAGTTCTCGTCAAGTCTCTTATAAACATTAATTCAATGGCATAACCCTTTTCTTGTACAATGGCATTTTAATCCAAGTTTTTAGGGATTTCAGATACTTACCTCTTGGTCCTTTGAAAAACTAACGTTCATCTTTGAAATAACTAATAGAAGTATCGATTGCAAACTTAGCAATGAATCTGCCCAAAATTCTATAGATCCAATAATCGACAACCCTCATGATCTTGTTTTCTGAAGCTTCCAGATGCTTCACCAACTCAGGAGTCCACACAATAGGGTTATCCAACTTCCACGTACCTTGACTATCCGCCAATTTAGATAACCATTGGTGTAATTCGCATGGAAAAGAGCATAAGAAAATTTCATGTTCATCTGTATATAGGTATCTATTCAACCACTCTTCTTTCAACAAGCATGGATTCCTGTTTTCCTGCGCTATGAATTCATGCAACTTCCAATCTATCCATTGTTATGCAAAAAATTGACCACCTCATCAACTCAGAGGGCAAAGACATGATAGCTAAAACAAAGACCACAATCATAGGCCTTGATTCCACACTAATGTTGGCTGTGCACTAACAACCTGCCTTATAAAGTTTGTTACCAAGCCTGGAGGTTCATTAGTGACCCTACTAAAGCATGTTGCTAGTATGGGAACAATGTTAGTGAAACTTGGTGAAGTTCCAAGGGTCAAAGGAATGAATTGACTCACAAATATCTAAATATTTGTTCCTAAAATTACTCAAGAAAAGCAAGGAAACATCCAAATTCGACCTATTTGGAGGATTTTTGCTCTAAAAGAAGGAGGCAAATGGGAAAGAGCTGAAAATCATGGCAAGTTCATTACTTTTGCCCTAGTGAACTCAAGGAGGAGCTTGGAAACCCTAACTCAATTGCTATATAAGCAAAGTGAGGGCTATTGTGAAAGAGGTCAGAGCATTTGAAAGGATAGCATACTTGACTGTTGAGCATTGACTCATATCATAAGAAGTGAGCAAGAAGGGAGAGACAGAGAGAAGCTGGAGGGGTAAAGGAAGGATGATATAACAACAGATAGTTGTAATCACTCTTCCAACATTAATATAGAACTACAGTTGTATTGTCTACTCATGGTGTTGATATTATCATTCATTTAGTTGTTTGTTCAATGCCTATTAGCATGAGTAGCTTAGTTGTATGCAATTATATGTTCTTTTATATATTCATGTATTAGTTATCAGAGTTGTATGTTGCGATTACACTTGTCTCTTCTATGTGCAGGACTTGATTTGGAGCCGGCTTTGAGGGAGTTCCACTTGGCTACATTGTGATCTCCAAACAAATCTACACGAAGACTTGAGGTAATCTACTTCTAATGCTTTGATAGTTAGTTATTGTCTATGAACATGCATGTAACTTTGTGCAGTTGTAGATAATCTTACAGTCTACCAAAGGTTTCAGGAAGACCTTTGAGGGTATCTACATTCTCCATACACCATGCATTTTATCCTATAGTAGAATTGGTGACTCCGCTGGGGACTATACATCTAGTTCCCTGTTTACCCATACTCTTCTTTGTTTTCTCCTCCTTCTATGAGCTCCCTATACTTCTGCAATCCCTTTTTGACCCACCAAAGATCTTGCTGCATATTTCCTACAAGTATTCACCTCTGAATCTGATCTTGAAAGCCCTTTGTTTGACTGATTTCCTACACTACCGCGGGTTAGCAGGCTACATAGAGCTTTATGAAGCACTGTGCCTGTTCATAGGGAGTGTTAGTGGGCCTACTAACTCTCTGTAGCCACTGGTACAAAGCGTTAGTCTCCCAATACCTTGACTTTTAGCAGTGTCTGAAAGCCAAAAGGGATAGGAAGCCTTCTCATGGACTGAATGAAGATCTATAACTGCATTTTGCTAGAAAAATAGGTGCCCTGATTTTATTTTTAGGAAATCATTTTTGTTTTTCTTTCTTAAAATCATTTTTACAAAAGAAAGACTCACATTTTTATTCATCCTTCTGTTTAGCTAGTTAAAAGCTGCTCTATTTTGGTTTCAAGTAGTTTTTAAGAAACATTGGAAAGAATTTCTTTGGTTATGCATGTGTTAAATGACTAAAATGCATGGAAATAATATGAACATGGGAAAAACTCTCACTTGTAGAATACAACTTGTTTTCATCGAATCAAAAAAAATTTAAAGCATTGTTTTTTGCATGATTTATTGAGTCAGAGTCTCATCACATTTCATATGTCAACTCCCCTACTGGAGGTAATAATCAAGTACACATAAAATTTACCTAAACTCAATTAGTAACTCTTTATTGGGCAAACAAACATTAGCTAGGCTAGGATCTTGGGATAAGCAGAGTGAGTAAAATTGCCCAAGATTGAACACCAAACTAGTGTCATTAAAAGAGAGAAAATTTCCTTCTGCACTCATACTATTGGGACCACTCTAGTAAAAGTGGAGAAAAATATGAGACAACATCAGACTGTAAGTGAAGGTAGCCCTCCTTCTCTTACAAGTCCTTTGGGTATTCTGTGTATTGGGGATCCCTTCGAGGATTTCGAAGCTAAGTCGCGGACTCAGGTATCCTGCCCACATACCGTGATGTCTACGACTATGTCCCCCCTGGTGGTGTCTATGATCTGAGGTATCTTTAGTGGCCAAACTTATAAGGAATTACACAAGGTGACTGGGATGGGCTGTCCTAGTACCTAACATAGACAGACCTACTTTGTCTTCACTTTTTGGGAGGGTGCTCATCTTCACGAATTGACTTGGCCCCTCAATTTGAGGTTCGGGCGAAGCTCTAGAGTAACCGTAACTATACATCTGGCCAGCCTTCTCTATTATTCATTGAGATACTGGGTTTCATCTCTAGTGATCAATGTTTATCAAACAGGGTCATTTCCCTCTATTTGCTAATTGATCAATTTAGTGTATTTTTTATATTTTTTAGGTACCTGAGTGCTATCACTTGAGACTTTAATAAATATCACAATAAAAATTTTTGATAAAAATTAACGGTCACCGTGCCTACATCCGGCCCTTTTCGTCACTCTACATCCATCGAGTTCCACTGAACCGGATTCCCCATCTTCGAGGGATCAGTCTCCTAGATCTCACACGGGATCTGTTTGGACAACCGATGATTCAAGTTTTCCAGAGGATTTCTTTACCGAAGGATTCCTTCCTTCCTTTAACCCTCTGCTCACGAATCTGTTGGAACCTATCTTGGCTCCCATGGTACCTATACTTCCTGCTTCGGTAGTTGGAACATTTCCAGCTATCATGTCGACGACTAACGGATCATGGAACTTTGTGGATGCTTTCGGTCCTCCACCACTTCCCTAGTCGACAGTCATCACAACACCATTGATGGCGAACCCCGCTATCCCATTTGTCCTAGGTACAGCCACTCACGTGACACCATATACGAGTGTAACCCAGCCGACGCTGTGTTCCACCCCTTTAGTGTCAAACTGCATACCTTCAACAAGTGCCACATACAATGCTCCCTATAACGCTCAATGTGGCACTATGGGCATGGTTCCCATCTACCAAAAACATGGTCGGCCACCATTGTACAGTACAAACCCCAGATCCATATACCTTGGGGGTTCCCAATATGCACATGCTGATAGGGAACATAACAATTCCCCCTCCATTCTCAAGCATGCATGGTCAGTCGTTAATTGACATGAGTATTCCCTCTATCAATCAAGGACAAACAATTAGTTCTATGTCGAGCGGGAATCCTCAAGGGGTTCCCAACCAATCCATGGGGGCACCCTACTCACACATTCAAATGAGTCAAGGGGGCACCGCTTATCCTGGGGGTAATTTTATACCCTAGTATCAAAATCCTCATGGAAATCCACTCTACAACACCATACCTCAAAGAAACTGCTACACCATGCAACCCATGTATAATATTGGGATCCAAATGATGGGAGGAGCTCAAAGCTCCTCAAGTCATCTGTCATCACCATGGTCCAAGTCGGGGGCACCAAAATCTCTGCCTTTCTTGGCAATGTTGGATATACCCAACTTATACAAGTTGACGAACGACCTCATCTATCACAACTTACAATGGTCGCTGATCCCACATAAGATACCAACGAACATACCAAAGTTCGATGGAAAACAAGGGGATGATCCGGGCACCCATATCACCACCTACCATCTTTGGTGTGTTTCAAACTCTATGGTGGATGATAGTGTCTAGTTACATCTTTTTGCCTGCACCCTCACTAGCAACATAGCGAAATGGTATATTGAGTTACCACATGTGTCAATAAACACCTTTGACACTTTAGCTATGGAATTCCTAAAGCACTTCCAGCTACCCATCTGCTATGAGACTGGGACAGAGCTCCTCACTTCATTTCGTTAGGATACCGCCACCCACATCTCTGACCATATACATGAATGGAGACGTAGGTGGTGTGGTCACAGAAGACCAATCCATTCGTCGTGCCCAACACTTAGATTTGATATATTCACAGTTTGGCACTCTTTACGACATAATCCCCAATTCCCTTGGCAACCCCAATGTTTCTGCTACTCAGCACTTTGGAGTGCACACCGACGGGATTGTTGGTGCAACCTCTGGGGTTGCTGTAAAACAACTCTGTTGTCACATCGCCGAGATGTTAGTGGACCCCTCTACCAAATCGACTACTCTTCCTACCACTGTGATAAACTCTATGTATTCTATGCAAAAATCTAGTGGCAAGAACAAGAAGAATAAGAAAAATACCTCTCCTTCTAAAGAGCAGTCAATAAAGCAGCAAAACCCAAAACAGAAGGCCGTTGTGCCTCCTAACAAGGAAAAGGATAAACCCACCATATTTCCTTGCAAAATCTGTGTTGAAGACCACATGACCTATCGCTATCCACATCTTGAGGAGTGCACATAATACATTGCTCAGAAGGATACTGGTAGGACCACCGCTATCCTGAATATTCTTTTCCCTGCTCAGCAGTAGCAAAACCTTATTGCAAACCAACTGCAACCCCAACAAAGGGGCAATGATGGTTTGAAACATCCTTTAGCTGGTAAAGGATCTTCTACTGTTTACACATTTGAAATGGTAGAACTCACCACAAGAACCAAATCTTATGGAGCTCCTATCACCCATGCAGCGAAACCTTCCTCAATTCCAAACCCACTGCTGCCCAACGATTTGCATATCGAAAGGCCGGTTATGGACCTTGTAATTTGACCCCCAAAAGGGGCACTTCAACGCACAACGCACAATACATCTACACATGCCGACCAAAACTACAACATTGTAGAATATTTGGCACAAGCATCGTCGGCTATGTCAATGCTCGAAGTATTACAAACATGCCCAACATAACAGAAAGCTTTTCTTTTGGCTATTGTTGGTATCAACCCAAAGGATTCCATGCATGCTATTTTCGACATGGACAAGTGTAAACCTCCCCTTTCTCACCAGCTTTCATTTCAGGTGCATATAACTTCGAAAGGTAACGATATACATATAACTGTCATCGACGAAGGTGCTTCTACCTACATCATGTCGGCTTCATGTTGGCTTGCTCTGGGTTCTCCAACCCTAACCCTACCATCAAATTCCCTTAAAGCTTTCGACGGCCACACTTTCATCCCAAAAGGTTACATAGTTAGCTATCACATCACCTTGAGTGGGAAAACGGTAACAGTAGATATTGAAGTTGTGGATCATAAACTTGACCATAGTCTACTTTTGGTCTGCACTTGGACTTATGCCATGAAGGTCGTTGTGTCTTTGATCTTCCATATCATCCTCTTTCCCTTAGATGGAAAGATAGTCACAATGGACCAGCTGTCCTTTTGCACCCCAAATTACTCTCTATTACCTAGAAGCTTTGTACCCTTAGTGGGTGGTGTACCTAACTCTTATGTCAGTATTGGTGCCAGTCTTTTGAAGGCTTCTTCCCTCATGGGTTATTTCCCTCTTTAGCTGCCAAAGGTTTCACAGATGGTCAATATGCTTTCATCTATTCCTCTTGAATAGACCGATCCATGGATCCTACCGACTCCTTTAAACATTAACACATACGGAGAAAAAATGTTGTTGTCACCAACTAAATTGGCCTACCAAGCCATTCAATCTACATCTGAGCCTTCGGTCACTTTGGTTACAACCAACGGTCCCACTACCCCTCCCATAACCATTCCTTTCGATCCACTCAATGAAGTCCTACCTAAGGATGAAGCTATTAGAGAGATCATGAATTTAGAAGAGCGACCTTGGGAGGAATCGCACCATCATGTTTCGATATCTGATTCGGACATGATGCTTCTTCAAATCCTATTACCTGACCCTCTTGAAATCATTTCCTCACCATATACGACTATCCAAAATTTGGACTCGAAAGGAAACAGGGGAAATATCTCAAAAACATTGCTCATCGATATTTCTGTCATGATAGGCATCGTGGGAAACATACAGATTGGAGCCAACTTACAATCTTGAGGAAATTATGAGCTTCACCTACCCATTTAGGGACTTTCGTGATGTTTTTCCTTGGTCTTACGAGGAAATGCATGGCATAAACCCTTTTATTGTCAAGCAAGAGATCATGGAAGATCGAGCATTCTTCTCATGGTATTTTACTTGCTCGTTAATCTAAAAAATCCTCAAGTCTCCTTCTTCGGGCTCGTTAAACTACCACGAAGAAGATCAAGCGTTCTTTTTATGGTATTTTTCTTGCTTGTTAATCCGAAAAGCCTCGAGTCTCCTTCTTTGGGCTCGTTAAACTACTACAAAGATGATAGAGAACTTTTTGGGATATTTTATTTCTCTTTAAAAAATAGAAACATCTCCGAGCCTTTCATCATTGGGCTCGTTAAACATATACGATGATAGTCTGAGCAACTCTTTTTCGATCTTTCTCTAGCTCATTAAACTGAAAAAGACCAATTGAGCAATTCTTTTTAGGCACTTTGTTCCTGCTCATTAAACTAAAAAAATCCTGAGTTTTATCTTTAGGCTCATTAAACATTTATAAATATGACCCGAGCATTCTTTTAGGTACTTTTCTCGCTCGTTAAACTGAAAAATCCTGATTTTTTGTCACTGGGCTTGTTAAAAATATACGGCAAAAACCAGAGCACTTTCTTTCTTGGGACCATTTCTCACTCTTAAATCGAATAATCCCCAAGTTTTTCTCTCCTTCAGGCTCGTTAAAATGTCAAAGGAGGAATGAGCAGTTCTTTTACCTCTTTTTCCTTGCTCACTAAACTAAAAAAGATACCTTGAGTTTCCTTCATTTGACTCGTTAAAATTTGATGAAGGTATTGAGTTTGTCGTCGCGTGACTCATTAAAAATTCATGATGAAAATGAGTTTAGGCTATCTACTCATCAAAAAATGAAGTCGACATCTATTGAACATAGGTTTCTCTTTATCTGGATTCAATAGATTAACTTACAGAAAAGTAATCGATCCGGGTATACTATTAACCTTTTGTAGCACCCGGTTAACAACTATGACAAAGGGACCACCATGGAGTTTCTCTTTACGATCTTTTCAGACTCTCTAAATATGAAAAGACCACCGAGTTTGTCTGTCTGGACTCATTAAACTAATCAGATAGAGCAGAGAGTCGCCCTTTTTGCGGTCCTTTTCAGACTCTTTGAATATGAAAATATCGATGAGTTTACCCATTTGGACTCATTAAACTAATCAGATGGGGAAATTTGATAGTACAGTTGCATCCAGTATTAGAAAGTGTGGTTTGGCAGCAATCATTCCCTTGAACATGGCACTCCCTCAGATAAACCTTCCTTGTGACGGCCTCTCAATATGAATCCTACCATCCTATGAGTTTAGCCTAAATACCCTGATGTAATTGCATCTCTGTATCCTAACACTCTGTAGTGTTCATGAGTCAAGCGCTGCATGGTTAAAACCGTTTTCGTGCCTTCTATTGTTCAAGGGTTAACCTTTTGTTTCCTTCATCAACCCATCAAGCATATCCTTCCATCATGCCCTCCATTGTTTAGACCCAAATTCTCAAAATATTCATCAAAAAACAAAATCATTCTTGTCTCGTTTCATGTCGATTGATGTAGAACACATTATTGCCTATGTTTCGATAGGTTTCTTCCTATCAACTTCAACACTCTATCTAGGAAGACAACCCAGAAACACATTTAGTGCCTTGGTACTTGCAGACATTAGTGGCAGGTTGCCTTATGTTTAATCAGGGGTTCTTATTATTGGCTCCTGGTTAAATGATTATAATGGGTGTTCGACGACAAAGACATTTTTGACACTCATTAGATTGTACTGTGCATCTTGGAGACCATCACCATTATTAGTGGCCTTCCTCGTGTCTGTTAACGATCTCCATTATTGACTGGTAATCAGATGATTTCATGCATGTTCGAAATCAACACATATATTCACATGTATCGATCTATGCTGTTCGGTGAAGCGAAAATCAAGACCTTGGGTAGAGGCTTGCATCATTCAGCCTTGTTTCCTCTCCCAAGCTGTGGATATTGTTTTTTGGAGACAGCTTATCAGGATGATTTAATTATGACACCAAATCTGCATTATGCTTATTGGCGGTCAACATTTGTCATATCTCTTTGGAGAAAAATCACTCTTGCATAGCTACTGAGCATGGGAATAGCTGACTCAGGACATGATTTAAGCAGTTTATATATATGTGTTGTATCAGGTTTCCGATACCGCCCAAAGCTTCGATCCTCTCTCTCTTTTTGAAAGGAAAATTACAGTTTTAGTAAAGTATTTCAGCCATCATCGTAGCCTCTAATCTCATACTTTAGGGGGCATTTGTTATACAAAAAATTGACCTCCTCATCAACTCAGAGGGGAAAGACATGATAGCTGAAACAAAGACCACAATCACAGGCCTTAATTCCACACTAACGCTGGTTGTGCACTAATAACCTGCTTTATAAAGCTTGTTACCAAGCCTGGAGGTGCGTTAGTGACCCTACTAAGGCATGTTGCTAGTATGGGAATAGCGTTAGTGAAACTTGGTGAAGTTCCAAGGGTCAAAGGAACAAATTGACTCACAAATATCTAGATATTTGTTCCTAAAATTACTCAAGAAAAGCAAGGAAACATCCAAATTTGACCTATTTGGAGGATTTCTAATCTAAAAGAAAGAGGCAAATGGGAAAGAGTTGAAAAGCATGGAAAGTTCATTTCTTTTGCCCTAGTGAACTCAAGGAGGAGCTTGGCAACCCTAACTCAATTGCTATATAAGAAAAGTGAGCGCTATTGTGAAAGAGGTCAGAGCATTTGAAAGGATAGCATACTTGACTATTGAGCATTGAATCATCTCATAAGAAGTGAGCAAGAAGGGAGAGAGAGAGAGAAGCTGGAGGGGTAAAGGAAGGCTGATACAAAAAATGGTTGCAATCACTCTTCCAACATTAATATAGAACTACAGTTGTACTATCTACTCATGGTGTTGATACTATCATTCATTTAGTTGTTTGTTCAATGCCTATTATCACGAGTAGCTTAGCTGTATGCAATTAGATGTTCTTTTATACATTCATGTATTAGTTATCAGAGTTGTATGTTGTGATTACTCTTGTCTCTTCTATGTGCAGGACTTGATTTGGAGCCGGCTTTGAGGGAGTTCCACTTGGCTACATTGTGATCTCCAAACAAATCTACACGAAGACTTGAGGTAATCTACTTCTAATGCTTTGATAGTTGGTTATTGTCTATGAACATGCATGTAACTTTGTGCAGTTGCAGATAATCTTACAGTTTGCTGAAGGTCCTGAGAAGGCCTTTGAGGGTATCTACATTCTCCATACACCATGCATTTTATCCTATAGCATCCACTTCTCGATTTCCTTCTTAGTTGGGAACCATTTATTTGACATCACACATTCCTCAGACAAATCTTGGTCCCAGTAACTGAACAATTTGTTGGCTTGAGGGGGTCTGGACCCAGGTTCAAAGTTAGTTGTGTCAACCAACAAAATCCTATACTATCAGCCCTTTTGGTAACAACCCACGTAGCACAGGTTGCAGTCTCACCCGAGGCAGTATTAGGGGATGACAGAACCAGGTTTCTACATCCAAAGGTCTGTGTGATGTATTTTTTGTTACTTCTAGGGATTTTTTCTGACCTTCATGGACCCTAATCCTTAAAACATGGAAGTTAGGATAACTTATAGATAATCGATTCTAACTCTGTGTAGATTTCTTTAAACATTCATAACATCAAGTAAATTAATAGATCTACCACTTTTGCGCATTCATTAAGTGCTCCTTATGATAGTTGCAAATAACAGAGTGAATTTACAGTAAATGCAAAAGTAAACCTAAACTCGCAAATATACACAGATATTGCTCCAAAATAGTCTTTATTGTATTCAATCTTTCTGTTACACACTCTTTCTTCCCTGTGCACATCGCTACATGGCCCCATGCACTTAGTTGTAGACTTACCAAGGTCTCCACACACACAGTTGTAGGAGCCTTTTTCTTCACCTAAGTACATAAAACAAACTCTTCTGACTTAGATCAGTTGCCCATACATAGATCTTCAATTATTGATTATCTCCTATGACTCGCTATGACTTCTTTTTATAACATCTTTCTTTACAATAACATGGTTCGTGAACCATGGGCGGGTCATAAAACAACTTAACTTCTAACACACTAAGGGGCTTTTACCTTCCTAAAGCCCCTTTGACTTCTAACAACCTTTGCACTCCACTCCTCAGAATGGAGAGACTTTACAACAATAACAAAAATTATTACAAAATTGACCCCATGGGAGCCTGTCCCAACAATAAGCCAAGTTACAAACTCTTGGAAGTCATATATAATTGGTACAATGGCATAGTAAAGACCTAATTGGACAAAGAAGAGGAGGTAATTAGATTCAGTGAAACGGTCAAGGGAATCTTGAAAGATTTCCATGAGGTCAAATGGGAAATGGGGGTCATAAATTCCAGCGTCTTTGTCCATTAATGGAGTAGGACAAGAAGTTTGAATGGTTGCAGGGTTTTGAGCAGATTTATGAGCTTTCTTTTGGTTTATGATTTAAAAAAAAATAAAAAAATCAAGGAATGAATGACAATGAATTACTAAGTAGACAAGGACGTAGAACTATTTGTTATTTTGGAGTAGTACTTTATTTGGATGTTGGTTGCTATGAATTTGCAGTCCAAAGGATAAAGTATAAAAGAAAAATCTCATTTAAACTCCATGAAATAGGTGGGAGGAACAAATAGTTTGATGATGTGACAAAGGTGACCTGGAATGATAAGCTGAATGAGAGGTGACATGGGCTGAGAGGTGAGTTACAAACCTGTTTATTTTTTTAGAGAATTTATAATACTAGAATAATAATTTAAAATTATATACATATTTTATTTTATATTTTTTAAATATAGATTAAATATAATATATATAATATAATATATAATATATTAAAATAAACGTTTCCTTTTTTAAAGAAATCCTCACCCCTTTTAAAATATTTGTAATATATGTTATTGAATCTTATTTCATCTTTTGACCCTACCAATGAACGTATTAAAAAGTTTGTTTGATACGAATCAGGTTATGAGGTGGGGCCCTGTTATCATGCACACATATCAAAAACCATGTATGATTTTGTGGAAACGGGAGGCAACTTTACGACCGGTGCCTCATGCATTGTCTAGAAATGTGAGGACACTCGTCATATTCAATATGGTCCATAGATCTTTCAATGGGCAGTTTTGGAAAATATTTATTTGTGATAGGTCCCTTCGACTCAACTTCAATTATGTCGATCTGTCACAATCCCGTTGGATATGAACATGAAATGACTTGAGTTGTTGATTATTTTTTATTATTTACAAGAGGGCTCACTCGCTTGTGGTCCAATATTCTCAAGAATTTTAATGAGTTGCTGCTTAAAAATTTAGTCACCGCTTCATAGGAACAATGAACTTCCCTTTTTCACATACGTATTCATGATAAGAATGGGCTATATTTTGACTTGTTTAATGTTAAACTTTCTCTGCTTGTTCTCACCCTTCAAATTTCTTCCAATGCCACTCGGATTCCCTTTACTTTGAGAGTCATCCTCTTCATGCAATTTGTCTACTACTGCTTCCTCCCTTGACTCCATGAGATTAGTTGGAGAACATAAATATTTCCTTTCATTTCTAATGATATCACTCCAAAGGATGAATTTTGATTCTTTAAGGTGCATTAAATATGGTGATGTTCTTAAAATTATATCCACTTCAATTCTTGGAACCACCCCTCCTTGGAACAGTGGGAAATTCCACTATTGTCAACTAATGGCACAAAGAATTTAAAATTCTCATATTATGAATCCACAACAGGCCTAATCCCATACCAACAAAAATTATAGAAGCTATAATCGTATGAAAAACTATAAGAGAAATCTACAAGAAACTTAGTTGGAATCCCTAAAGATGAAGCCTGTAATTTAAAAAACCTAGGTTCATTGGTCCTTAGCCTTTGAATTCTACAAGCCATCCTCAACAACAGTGCTAAATTTTATCATGTCAAAGCTTCTTTCCACTATTAAATAATATATTTTGAACATCTAAAAATTCTAGTTTCAAGTGTCCTCACGATACAATGACAGGTGGGAGAACTTGGGTAGAATGAGCATCGGGCAACATGACCACATGACGAGCACCTTGGGAAAGTCATATAGAGGGAATTAGTGACACATGTGGTTGGACATGACATATGCAAATGATTGGCATGACATGCGATGGGTGAAAAAATAGTGAGCAACAAGTTTGGCATGTTTTGCATAACATAATAGATGCACATGCCTTGGGCCCACCCGCATGACGGCAACGCGTCACATGTTGTGCACACCAAGGCACCCAACAAGGGACACACCCACCTGAAGAGTCAAGGTGAACGATGGCCTAGCTTGGTGATTGAAGAGACGTCGGCTAGAATTAGCTCAGGCACGATCAGATATAAGCAAGAAGGATGTGCATTGTGGAAATGAATCAAACAAAGGAAATTCAAAAAGTGAAGATGAAGCAAAAATGAAGATGTAGAGGAATAAAAGTCACAATCAACATCCATTCCTTCTAAATGTCAACACAAATATAGTGGGTTCATTGCAATATTTTTTTTTTAATTGGAAAAATTGTCAGTCTTGTGACTGCAACAATATCGCAACCATGGCAGGTTCATCGCAATATGTTTCAAAAAAATTGTGATATTGTCAGTCTTGCAACCACACTTATGATGAGAGAAACATTACAACCATGTTTAGTTCATTGCAATATAGTTTAAGAAAAATTGTGAGTTTTTTGGTCTTGCAACCCCACTTTCGGTGGAAAAAACATTGCAACCATGGAAGTTTCGTCGCAATATATTTTAAAACATTTGCAAGCTCCTTGGTCTTGCGACACCACTTCTGACTGCAACAACATCACAACCATGATGAGTTCTTCGCAAGATATTTTAAAGAATTGGCAATATCGTTAGTCTTGTGACACTGATTCTAACGATGGAAACTCCTTAGCCATGGTGAGTTTTTCACAATATCTTTTAAAATAATTATCGGGCCTATTGGGCTTGCGACACCTCTTTCAACGACAGCGACATCGAAACCATGGTGGGTTATGTTATCACTCCAAAATTTCTTTAGAATTTATTCGAGAAAGAAATGATAGAGTTAGGATATAGCCTTCCTAATGCTCAGAGAGGGCTCTCTCTTTATGATTTAACTTTGTGTAGTTAATTTATTTTAGGCTAGTTATGATTGTACTTGGGTTTTGATTTTGATTTGGTGGTGGGATGAATTACTTAGAGGGATAGAGGGATGTCTTTTGCCATTGGGCTATGGAGTCAAATGTCAAGCAAACACCACTGGATCAAGTTCTAAAAAAAGTGTCTACAAGACAAGATAGCTGAGTTACTTCAGATTTCAAGGCTGGATGGTGAAGTGGTTTCAATTGGATCCAAGGAGCAATTAAGGGTTCCTTAGGCCGGATTTTGAAGAAAGTGAAAGAGGTCAACCAGGATGGGAGAGAAATTAAGGATTCTCAGATCTAGATATCAGAAAAAAATATAGAAATGATCACCTATTCAAACAAAGTGTACTTAAACAAATTCTGAGATAAATTTCCAATTAATTCATTCAACTTTAGATAACATTTAAGTTTATTAAATAGATAATAAAATAAAAAATTTCACAAAGAAAGTACTTCACTGTAATAGCTCAACACGTGAATCCTATAATGTAATCTCTTTATTACTTAGTCCAGTCTACTGACTTGAAAAATTGGTACAATAACCCTCAAGTTTATGATCAGTACAACTCTACAAATGTATAGAAATCCCCACTCAATACTTCAAATTATGAAGTATTTATACAAAAATAATTTACAAAATATCCCAAACTGTCTTGGGAATTAATCTAGGAGAATGAAATACCTTCATGCAAGAAGATAGAGACAGAGGTTCAGTTGTTGTATGTTGTCCTTGTTTATTAGGTTGTGTTGTCTTTATGCTTTGATATTTTTCCTTTTATTCTCTGCTTTGTTGTTGGTCTTCATGTTAGATTTTCTTTTCACTCTGACCTTTCAACTGATACACTTTTACTTGATACTCTTTCATCTAGCTGGCTTGTCATTATCCTTTTACTATGCTTTTTCACCCTTACTATACATTTTTACATTTTGACTATGTATTTCTATAGTAATTCATTAAATTTCTCCCATGTTTCTGCATCTGGTAATTGGATATTTATCATTTTCCTATAAATCTCATCTGCCTTCGTGTACTTGCAAAAGTGGGCTTATTCACAAAAATGTGTTTTACCTCATGCTGGAGGTAAAACAAGTTCTCAAAAGTCTGGTATAAGACCTTTTTAGTTGGCATCCCCTTCATAGATGAAGTATTTACCTGATCTCTGGCCACTTCTCTAATTCTTCTATTGTAGTCCTCCTGTGGCATTAATTTATCATTTATTACTAAGGGATTTGGTAAACCCTTTTGCCTCAAAATTTCAAACTCAACAATAAATATATGTCTATAGCCAGTTGCATGGTTTGGCACTTATCTTCCAGGTTTAGCATTAATTTCTTTTGGTGAGCACCCTTTTTACTTCCAATATGTCCTGTCAGGTATCTCCAACTCCTGTAATTCATACTTGTTTTTGGATTTGAGGAAGTGAATGATCCTAATGGCTTCCTTTGGCATGTCTCCCAGTTCTATTTTCACTCTCTATATGGCTTTTGTAGCCTCTTTCACTAAGTCAATTTGCTCAAAAATTACTTATATGGATGGCCAAATATCATTGACAGAGTCAATGACATTGGCCCACAATTGTTCCTTGGATTAGCCAAGTGGTTCCTTTGAAGTCAATTCCTTCTCCAAGATTTTTATTCTTTCATTCATCTTGGTTGATTTATGCACTTCTTCTTTGTGCATAATCTATGCAAGCCTATAGTCAAACTCTAGACTGGTTACCTTTTCCTTGAGCTTGTTCATTTATGTGGTCTGAATGGACATGTCTTCCATTTCCTAGAGAAATTTACTAGCCTCATCACCTAGCTGAGCTACTGCCGTTGACCCTGTTGCTAATGTAGACATTGTGGAAGCTGGGAGTGTTGTAGCCATTAGAGCTGCATGAGCTAATGATGCTGCCAAGGTGGATGATACTGTAGTAGTGACTGTTGGGATAATAGTGGCAAGGGTAGTCTCAAGACTAGCTTGTTTTAACTGTATCAAGCTATCTAACTCCTTTTCCATTTCCTTCAGTTGATCATTCAATTGTAAAACTAGGTCCATTATTTCCTCCTCATGTATTTGGCTCTCCAGGACCTCTTTTGTCTGTGGGTGCTCTAAATGAGGAAGTTTTAGTTGTTTTTTGAGAGTTGCAGTGTCCTCATTCTTCTTCTTGATTAATTTATCGACCGCTTTGATGTCATTGGGATCATGTCCCAACTCAATTACCAAGACCTCCAATGACTTGATCTTGTTATCCTCGGCCTATGAGGAGGCCTTTTCCAATTTGTATTGATATGTAATGTTATCTAATGAGCTTTGCAGCTTATGTGCAACAATGGCCTTTCCTGTCAAGGTGGAGTAGATCATCTCTCCTGCTTGCTTGTGGAATTCAATCTGGTCAATGGGATGAAAATCCCTGGCCAACACCTCAAAGTCTATTTTTCTGTGGTCAGCTGATGTCTTTGGCTACTAGACAGTAGGTTGCATGAAGGACACCTGCATTTTTCCTATTTTGATGTCAAAAGATGACATCAACTTGCTTTGATTTGCTGGTGTGTGCTTGAAATATTGAGCATAGATTTCAGCCTTCAACTTCTCATTTCTAAACTTGATTTCCTTGTATATGTCCTTGATCTCCTTTTCTTTATCGGCTAGCCTGGTGAAAGAAGAAACCTCAACATTGAGCTGTCTCTCAATCAGTTGAGTGTTAGATGTTGAAGGTTGTTGTGTTTCTCCTGAAGATGTAGTACCTTTGCTTCTTTCCACCATTGTATTATTGTTAGTGATTTCCACTTATTCAATGGTGTCTTCCTATTCAGTTGCAGGATTAAGCTTGGGCCTTTTCTTGCAAATGATCTCAAACTACTCATCTATGGTTTCCATAGCTAAACTAGAACCCTCCTCCCTATTTATCTTTGGGTTCCTGTCTTCATTTGTTGGAGTTTGTAAAACAGGAGGAATATTCATTGGTTCTCCTAGTTCTGGAACCTGCAGGAAGGAACTTTCATTAATCTACATTTCTACATTAATCAGTGTATTCTCTACATCAACTACAGTGCTATCCATATCAATTAGAGTATTTTCCAACCATTCTGATTGGTTGGCAAACCTTTCAATGTCTGGTCTGGGATGATGGATAAAAGGTCCCAATTTGACCTTGATCCTCAACTTATTTATGACTCCATGAGGGTCATACTACCACATAAAGCTATTTTTTAACTTCATTTGCTGCAACATCTTATCAACCTCTGGTCCAGCTTCTTTGGTATTACAAATAAAGGGACCCAATTGATTTTTCATTTTGAATTGGGTTTTCTTCCTAGCTGCTAGTAAGTTGGCTTCATCAGAATTGATAATCTCCCTAAAGTATTCTAGTGCAAATATCCTCATGGGGAGGTATTTGGGTAATTTTAAAGGGGCAGGTTGGGATCCATAAATTCTTATTTCTGTGTGGTTCTTGTACAAATACCATTCTCCCACTTTACTATTCTTGGCCAACTATAACACCCTTTTGATCTCTTGGCTGATTCTGGGCTAAGGGCTACTGGTTAGCATATTCATGACTGGATGGACAAATAAATCAATGAAGTCCTTGTAAGTGAATATAGTGGAGTACTTCTAGATAAATGGTGTCTAATAAATAATTGACCTTAGATTTCCTTTGGTATCCAACTTTTGGATGCTCACAGGGAATTTATCTGATTGATAATACAACAACATATGAAATAATATAGAAGAGTACTTGAAGACTCTTTCAGTAGGTAATTTGGTGAATTATTCATGCATCCTGTCTGTAATGAACTGAGCATATTTGTAAATAATAGCAGGAGGCTTGCTTGGGCTAAAGATGAAAAGGAAGGCTAGGAAAACCTCATCCACATGCTCATCTATGGAATATCCTAAAATGCAAGAGAGCATGGTAATAATCTATCTGATTCTCTCAGGAAAAATGGTGGCAGCATAAGGGGGACCAGCTATAGGAGTATGACATTCCTCTATGATGAAATTCTGGAATCTTTGGGCTCTTTTGAGCAGGTCTAACTTGACATAAAGGTCCAACAAGTCTCCAATAGATAGTGGGGTCTCATTAGGGCTTGGTTGGACCTGTAGCATTTAATTAATGGATTCTGCAGTGATGGTAAACAAAACTTGTTGGTCAGGGTGACAATGGCTCTTTGGCTAGGAATGTACCAAGCATGACAGAAGTGGATGATGTTAGGGAATGGGTGTACTTCTAGGAACATATATTTAGGCAAATTAGACTCCCAAAGGTGAATGTCATCATTCTGATTTAGGAACTTGTCCTTACTCCAGCAGTGGAGCTTTAGAAGGTGAGCAGGGGAAGTAGTATCCTTTATTTAGAAATCTCTGTCTACTAATGCAAGGTGGTCGATGTCCAGGTGAGGGGTTTGAAGAGGTCCACGTCCAGGGAGGTTTGGGAAGCCATAATTGGGTTTAGAGATATGAATTAGGCTTGTGGGGTTTCAGGAGAGAGTTTTATAAGTTTCTAGTACAATGAGAGGGTAATCACAGTATGTAAATAGGGTTTGGGGTGTGTAACAGGATTCTTTAAAATTATGAAAGCTTCTTTAATTAATTCAATTAATTAACCGTTTCAATTAAACTGTGCGTTTTCAAATTGAAGGGTCGTTCTGGTTTTTCCCAAGAATACCTTGAAAATTGATGGTTTGGCTTGCAAACTAGATTCAATGGTGAATGCAGAGGGTACGATGGCTTCAACTATCAATAAGTTGCTTCAATTGGGTATTCGGAGCTTCTTCAAGGGGCAACGATAGTCAATTTGGTCGCATAGGTTTCAAGGTGTCACAATGGCTAAGCAACAGTTGCAGTGAAAAATGAGCGAAAAGAGTGAATTGGGGATTTTCCAGCCTTTTAATGGGTAACAGTCACATTTTGGCATGGAAACTATAAATGAACAATGGTCAGTTTTCGGTGTCGGCGAGGAGGTGGTTTTCTGGGCCATAGCATTGGTTTTGGAGGGTGGGAGATATTTTTCACAAGCACGTGATCTCACCTGGAGCTACCATGTAGCAGAACAACGCCCAGGCAAAACCATGAATTTCGTGTGCTCTCGGGTTGTTATCAACCGGATAATGAACCTATACGATATGGATGTGCACAGTCAGATCTAGGGGTAGGAGATCGGATGGCTATCGCGCAGTTAAGATGCATGGAGGGAATTGGGAAAGGGATTTTTGGGGTCCAGGGTTTAATTACAAAGAAATGCAATTAATTAACCAATAAGGTCAGGTCTTTTAACATAAGCAATGGGTTAATAAAGTGGGACCAGGGGTTATGTTGCAGGGTTTTTTAACTGCACCAAGGGTTGGTGGGTTAAAAAGGTTTGTCGGGGAAATATGAAGTGGGGGAGTTAATTAGATAAAGTGTGGGCCTAAAAACTTAGGATAAAGGGGTTTTTGTGGGTTTTGAAGGAAAATAGGGAAATTAATAGGGGGGAGGTAATATTTGCAATGGGGAATAGGTTTCACACTAGGGAAAGGGGTTTTGGGAAGGGGGAATGACTTTTGAAGGGTAATTACTGGGGAAATGTGCGAAACGAAGGGGTAAGGGACAAAATAAGGGAAGCCCCTTGAAATGGTTAAGCCGTTGATGAAGCATCATACCTTCCAGCTAGAGCATAGCCAGTTTCAGATCCTCTAGTCGATTCAGTAGTTTCTTCTGTAGATTCATAACCAAGTAGTGACCTTGTTGATTAAAAGGGGATTTATAAGTGATAAAGGGATAATGGGGAAATTAGAAAATAAGCATATGGGGGTATAGAGAAATGACGGGAAATTAGTTAAACTAGCTTGTGAATATCTTTTCTTTCTCACATTTCCTTCTGCACATGAAACATAGGATTAAGCATGATAAATGTGCTTTTTGACTCAGTAACCTTGTGCATTTGCAACCTTTCTTCTACCTACCCTTTTTTATCCTAACATTTTCTCTTCATTTCATTGGGTGCATTTGAGCTTGCTGACCCCTTATTTCCTTTTCTTTTGACAAGCAAACTATCTAATTCTAACCTTATAACTTCCAATGGCTCAGATTAAACTGATGAGCTCATTTTTATTCTCTACCTAACTACTGATATGCCAAGGTTAAACAGTTTGGCTAGATCTTTATTCTCTACCTATCAACATGAAATTTAAAACATGAATGAGTCAAGATTAAGCTATTTGTCCATCATGGATTGTGGCATTTTTGACAAGCTGCACACAATCTTATTTTGCATAGTAAAGTAAAAAGTAGTGGCATTTGAATTTGCACACTTTCATGATCTATTTTATTTCTTTTTAGGGTTCATATTTTTCACTTTTTGATCTTTTTCTTTATTTTTGTCCTTTGATTATTCTTTTAGGAAATACCCTCTTTACATTTTTTAATTTTTAATATGGAAAACATTTTGCAAAAAGAAAAAGTATGTACAATATTACAAGACTAACCATAGCCATATTCAAAATTATGAATCCTATTATTATAGGACCCTAACAGGTTCATCATAAGGTATTTAAAAAAAATGTCATTCTCAGCAGCCATGTGATGACACCATGGGAAATTCTTACAAGTGTTTGGGACAAACAAGTGTCGACCCTTCGACGACGCATCTCGTTAGAATTTTGATGAATAGGAAGTTTTGTGAAATATCGTATGACTACACGAGAAACGAAGTTTTATGAAATCTCCTTTTGTTGGTATAACTAGAAAACAATGTTTCAAGAATGAAAAATAACCATTGAAAATTGTTTCAACATTTAGTAATGAGTAGTGTTCCATTTCCTAAACCTGCTACATCTCCTTCTGGTATCCTAGCTTAATCTTCATTATTGGCTGGGGGGAACTTCTATCCTGGGGGTTCCTAGTTCTTTGGTAGCTTCCCTCAAGATGGGATAATGCCTTATTGCTCGTCACTCTATATGACCCCACCACCACCTCATTGAAACTACTATCCTTTAGATCCTATGTACCTTGTTGGAAACTAGTTGATGGATGGACCTCCTAGTCCCTCAGCTCACCTTGCTCTTCCTTGGTCTGATTTGGTGGGACCTACTCCTTTTCCATTCTTGGCTACTCTTGATATATCAGATTTGTAAAAGTTGATTTATTACCCCATCAACCATAATCTACTTTGGCCTCCAACCCAACATAATATTCCTACGGGCATTTCTAAGTTCGAGGGAAAGAAGGGAGATGATATGGTTACACACATCACTACTTACCACCTGTGGTGTATTTCTAATTCAATGATTGACAATAATATCTAGCTTAGAATCTTTCCATGCACCTTAACTATAAATGTGTTGGAAATACTACTAAGACAGGGGGTGAATCAGTATAATCAAATCAAGAATATTTCTTTTTCATAATCAGATTTATATATGCTACTTCAGAGAGGGGAACTAGCGTGTACACGCAACTGTCTTTAAGGCAACCAACATTTATGCAGTAAACTTATGATTCAATTAATTCATCATATGTTGATCTTTAATCAATGCATCAATACTTCATCAATAATTAAACAGTAACCATGTGCAATATAAACATAATAAACCATTACACATAAGCAACACACATGAACACCAACATTTAAGGTGGAAACCCAATGTGGGTGAAAACCACTTGCTGCCATCATCTATGTCTTCTTTTAATAATATTAAAATCCATTTACAATCTTACAATGGTGTAAACTCATACCAGTACGCAGGCTTCTACCTGTAGAATGTTACAACCTTCTCGTTTTCTCCAGCTTCTACTGGAAGGGAGCTCCAACCCCATAACTCTTGCACTAGCCAATATGTTTACTAGTACGTAGGTGCTAGCCTGTAGAAAACTCCACTCTTCCATTAGGGACCATGTTTAATGAATTTTCAGACTGGATGCTCCTGGCACATATCAAGACATATGAAGACCTTTACTCATCAATAACCCCTTAGAAATTTAGAATCTCAAACTTCATCAACCAACATGCAGTTAATTTGAAACAATCAAATCACTGTCATCAGAACACTGTGCTGAACCTAGAAACCTGTTTCAACATTCAGAACCAACTGAAACCTCAAAAATCCATGCGTCAGAATGTATATGCTACTTCAATGAAGAAAACCTATGTGTGTACGCTACTTCCTTCAGCCCAACCTGCGTATACCTCTAAAGATTCTAAATCATAAAATCTCTGAATCACAAACTGTACCAACCAGCAGTGTACTGAACATCTAATGTCAACTTACAGAAATTTACACATGCAGGCAATAGAAAACACTTCTTCTCACTTATATAATCAATCCAATATCAACCTCCTTATGCATTCAGATTTACATTTCGATCTAAGAAGACTTCATTGACAGACAAAACTGATCTGATAGATCAGTCATCTCTAAACATCAAGCCTTTCTTTTGTATACACTACTTGAAAGAACAGAACCTGTGTGTATACAATCTTTTGCTAAGATGAACCTGCGTACATATCTACAAATATTGACTCAGAACTTTGCTGCAATTTTATACTTCAGACAAACCCAGATCATGATAGATAACGAATAAAAAAGATGCAAAACATTAGATCTAGCCTCAACCAATATCACATCATTGAAGAATAAGTCATTTCAGGTCTCATGATCTTGTTCCAATATTGAATTCAAGGTGCACATAAATATTTCAGATCTAGTCCCAATCATAACCCTGCAACATAAAATATACTTCAGATAGAAGTATTCCTTAGAATCTTATTCACTTTCACATCTGGCCTTATGATCCCCTTTTCTTTATATATCATTTGGCCTTTCTCAATACCATGGACCGAATCCACTTAGGACCAATACCTTGGATCAAATACCACGGACCAAATACCTCGGACTAAATACCTAGGGTCAATATCATGGTCCAAAGATACCTTGGACCAAATACCTCAGACCAAAACCATGGCTTTCAACATGTACACGCTTTGCCTTCTATGGGAGTGCGTGTGTATGTTTTACGCTATTTCTGTTCTAAGTACCTGCATGTATACACCGCTTGGACTAAGTGAACCTGCGTGTATCTCTTAAACTACTCTTATATCATCTTATTCCTTCAACTTCTTTATTCTGATCAATAGACCTTAGTTCCATCTTCCTGATCCTCTGTACCACTTTCCTATTGCCTCTGAATATTCCTGTTAGCCTCTTATCAAAACTGAGTTGACCTATAGAGTTTCCATTAAGGACAAATAATGCCAAAAATCTCCCCCTTTATACTTGATGGCAACCATGATGGTGTTGACTATTGCAAGCTATAAACATTGTTAGAGATACCATACAACATCAAAATACCAAAATACTCCCCCCCTTTGACATCCAGGGCAAACTTGGAACCACTCTACTCTCCTCCTTTGCATGATGCTATCCATACTCCCCCTGAGTACATGTCGAGTCTCCAGAGAGATGATTCAATATAATAACATGACACTATAACTCAACAAAGTGAGTATGACCTCCCTATGACCATGAACTCATACATACATCAATCACCCAACCAAGTGGGAATACACCATATTTGACTCATCTTCCCAACCAAGTGGGGATATACCAAAGTTTATACATGACAAAAGTACAATAATTATTACACCATCCATCCCAAGGATATTGGTGAAATAAATTACATCATATGGCCAATAGAACTCATTGAAATATATACCATGACAGAAGAATTTATATCACACTAATGATTGATGCAACTAAGAAATAACTGAGTTTAGTAACCTATATTGCCGACAATGTGGAATGTGAACACTCCCCTTGAACCTGTGCTACCACTGTGTTTTTTGTTAGAAAAACATATACGCTCTTTTAGCCAAGGCAACCCACAAGTACCCATGCATATACTTCATGAAACCAGCATGTAGTAAACTTCCTCTGAAAAATTGGATTTAACATAAGGATGATGCAACACAACTCCCAGCTTTTGTCTGAGATATTCAAATGTTTCTCTAGGCAGTGGTTTAGTGAACATATTAGAAAATTGTTATTTGGAGGGGACATACTCTGATTTGACCTTTTGTTCAAGCACTTGTTCTCGTAGAAAATGGTACTTGATGGGTATGTGCTTAGTCTTGGAGGGTATGACTGGATTCCTTGAAATATTGATGGCACTTGTATTATCACATAGAATGGAGATGGGCAGAGTACATGTGATCTAAATGTCTTACAAAGTTTTCATCATCCAAAGTAGTTGTGTGCAGCAAGATGCAACAGCCACATATTCTGCTTCAATTGTAGATAAAACAATTGAAATTTGTTTATTGCTGAACCAAGACACCAACCTAGAACCCATATAGAATGCACCACCACTAGTGATTTTTCTATCATCAACACTTCCTGCCCAATCTGCATCTGTATATGCGTGAAGAGTAAGATCTGCATCTCTAGGATACCATAGTCCAAAGTCTTGAGTTCCTTGAAGATATTTGAAAATTCTTTTGACTACCTGAAGGTGTGATTCCTTTGGATTTTCTTGGAATCTTCCAACTATTCCTACTGCATGCATGATGTCAGGTCGTGTACCTGTTAGATAAAGTAGACTACCAATCATGGATTTGTAAGTTGGTTGATGTACTGCTACTAATTCATCATTTGAGCTGAGACTGCATCATGTTACCATTGGAGTACATACAGGTTTAGAATCTTCCATTCCATACTTTTTCAAGATTTGCTTGAGATATTTGGTTTGTGAAAGAAAAATACCATCTTTAGTTTGTTGAACTTGTAGACCAAGAAAATAGGTAAGTTCACCAAGCAAGGACATTTCAAATTCTTGCAAATTTTGACACATGGATTCTTCATTGCTACCAAAAATGATATCATCAACATAGACAATAATAATTAGCAATTTATCATTTTCAATCTTTGTATATAAATTGCTAGCTGCAAAACCTTTTGTAAAACCTTGTTGGTGTAGATATTCGTCAAGGCGGTAATACCAAGCCCTTGGAGCCTAAAATTAGACCATAGAGAGCCTTTTTGAGTCCGCATACAAGTTTTGCTTCATTTCCAAGAATGAATCCTTCTGGTTGTTCAATATAAACTTCTTCTTCTAAATCACCATTAAGGAAGGCTGATTTTACATCCATTTGGTATACTTTGAATTTCTGAAAACTAGAAAGAGAAAGAAACATTATTATGAGGTGCAAAAGTTTCTTCAAAATATATACCTTCTTGTTGAGCATACCCTTTACAAACAAGTCTGGCCTTATTTCTAATGACTTCTCCATTTTCATTCATCTTGTTCTTGAATATCCATTTAGTTCCTATAATATTTTTATCATGAGGTCTAGGAACTAATTCCCAAGTGTCATTCTTTTCAATTTGCTCAATTTCTTCATCCATGGCCTTGACCCAACATTCATCTTTGCATGCTTCATTTACATTTTGAGGTTCAGTGGAGGATAGTAATGCTAGATAGCTTGAGTTCCCTATAATAGTTCTTCTTGACTGTACATCAGCCTCCCTTTTTCCTAAAATTTGAGTTTCTGGATGATTTTTATGAACATACATGGATAGAATTTTTTCTTCTACCATTATATCTTCTTCTAGTGCTTCATTGTTTTCTTCTTCAATATAATTTTGATTTGATGTGGGAAAGTAATCCCCATATTCCTCATTTTCATAATCTTCTATTGATTTTATCTATTTTGGATTTATGCATGCTTCATCAACTACATCAATGCTTTCAACAATTTTCCCAAGTCTTTTATTAAAACATTTATATCCTTTACTTCTGGAAGAATAACCAAAAATAATCCCTTCATCTGCTCTGGGTTCAAACTTACCAAGTTTTTCATCAGTCCTTTTGATAAAACATTTGCTTCCAAAAACTTTAAAGTATTTAACAGTAGGAGTCTTACCATACCAAATTTCATGTGAAGTTTGAGTGCTATTTACCTAAACATTTGCTTTGTTGAGAATAGTCATGGCAACGAATGCAGCTTCACCCCAGAAGGTTGCAGGAGTTCCAAATTCATCTAGCATGGCTCGAGCCATTTGTTGAACTATATGTTTATCCTTTCTACTACACCATTTTGTTGAGGTGTTCTTGCAATGGAGAATTCCCTTTTTATTCCATGTTGTTCACAAAAGTCAAAGAATTCATCCAATATAAATTCCCCTCCTCAATCAGATCTGAGGCATTTGATTTTTTGATCTGGTTCATTTTCAACCAAATATTTGAAGGCTTGGAACTTTTCAAATGCTTCATATTTATGATTTAGAATACCTATCCAACACATTCTGGAAAAATCATCAATGAACAAAATAAAGTATTATTCTCCACAAGGTGTGTTTTTCCTTTTTGGTCCACATAAATCAGTATGGATAAGTTCAAGAGGCTTACTCGTTGACCCTTCTTTTTCCATGAAGTGAACTCTGGTTTTCTTACCAATTTGACATGGTTTGCATAGTGTATTTTCTTGGATGCTAATATCTAGAAGATCACAAACAACCTTGAGTCTGCATGCTTTTCATAATTGAGAAAAGCTTAGATGTCCCAATCTTCTATTCCACAACCATTTTTCATCATTTTTGCTTAGATAGCATTGTTGTTGTCCTCCTTTGAATATGTATAAGTTGTTTGGAGTTCCTGTACCTTTGATCATGGTCTCTCCTGTATCAAGCTCATGAACAACACATCTATTTGATTGAAACACCACTTCATTTCCATGATCACACATTTGACTGACACTCAACCAGTTATTCTTTAAACCATCTACATACATAACATTTCTAGTTTTAACCTTTTCTTTCAAGAAAATAGAACCTTTACCTTTTATGACAGTCGGAGTGTCATTTCCAAATGAGACATTCTTTTCCTTTTCTAAGGCATTATATGAGTGAAGTTTCTCTTTGTCAGATGTCATATGTTTAGAGCATCCACTGTCGATGGACCACTGATTTTCTTGTCCTTCTACATAAAAGGCTATACCACATCTTTCTGTTTGAGATTCTTTCCTTCTCCATATCTTGGGATTTAATGGCGTTTGCTCCTTTTGAGGTGTTTGCTGAAATTTTCTCCTGCATTCAAATTCTTCATGACCAAAGTTGTTACAAATTGAGCATTCTATTTCATTTTTAAGAGGAGAAAAATTATTATAGGAACTTCCCTTGATCCCTATTACATTCCTTTGATTTTTTGCTTCTCTATTCATGATGATATTGTAAGCAATGCATTGAGCAGCTTTGTGCCCAAAATTATGACATGAAAAACATTGCCCATTAAATAAGTTTCTGCAACTATCAAATTTATTTACCTATTGATTGTAGTTTCTATTGGTATTCATCTTTGGATCAAATTGAGTATGATTTGCCTGAGGTTGGTTGTGGATTCTATTGATATTCATCCTTGGAGAAAATTGAGTATGATTTACCTGGTGATCAGCTTTATGCCTTTGCTGACAATTTTCATACTGTTCACTGATCTTTGTTGCATCAAGATAACTTTTGGTGGAGGTTGACAGCTTCAATGATTGAAATGCTTCTTCATTATATCCAAGACCTGTCTTTATCAGAGTAGAACATTGAACTTTGATAATTTCATTTAAAGTTTCTAATCCTTTAGCAAATCTAATATTGAGAGATTTTCTTTTCTCAAGATCTTTTCTTAGACCCACAATTTCACATTCTAGTTTTTCATTATGTTTTTCTTTTTTAGTAAGTTGGTATGTCAAGGTATCTATGATCATATTCTTTTCTTCTAAACATATTTGATTTTAGAGATTTCTTCATGAAAGTTTTCCTCTTCTAAAGCATCCCAAAAATCATCATTGTCATAAGCCATGAGAAGTCTATAATCAGCACTATTAGATAAACCATCACTATCCTCTTCTAAACTATACCAAAAATCATCACTATCATAAGCCATAAGAAGTCTGTAATCTTGACCAATTTCATCTTCATCACTATTAGATAAACCAATTCTATCTTCATGAGTATAGTAACTCCTTCTATTCACAACTTGTTTCCTATTCCCTTTTGCATATTACTTTCCTTTTTCATATTTATCTTTATGAGTACATCTGGCAACATAATGACCAACTCTACCACAAGCAAAGCACTGAAAGGTTGCTTACCTCTGAACCTTCCAGAACCCCGTTGAAGCTTCTCAACAAAATTCACCTCATCTTCTTCTTCTGAAATGTGTCCTGATTCATTGTGTTCTTCCTTTTCTTTTCCTTTTGCTAAAGCTTTAAATGCAGTTTCTCTCATATCTGATGGACCTCCTTTTCTCATCTCAAAAGCAGTTAGGATTCCATGAAGCTATGTGTTTCTGGGAAAACTAGAGTCTTTTCGATCGACTAGCCCTCTAGGATTGGCAGCTACCCTAGAAACAAACAGTTCAAAGAAATTTGTGATTTCCTCTATGTATAATAGATAAGAGAGAGGCAAAGGAACCAACCTGTATCTTCTACTTGACTCCTTGCTTGATCTCTCTCCCCTTTGATAGAGCTTGCAACTCCTCTCCTACTTATCCCACTTAAAGAAGACCTGTGGAAATAAAGTAACAAAACACCATCAAAGCATCTTGATCTATTATATCATAAGCATTGCAGAATCAGAAATACAATGAACATACAACAGAATTCACAAATACACAATTGTATGGAGGAAAACTCAAAGAAATTTATTAAATAGAAGGGAGAATTACAACCCAACTGTCTGATCCAGCATCATCCTCCCAGCATCAAAGCCCTCTTCACCTCATGAAAAGCAAGATCACCCCACAATACAATGATCTTTCTCATATACAAACTATTAGCACTTCCTTGCAGATTACAAAATTCCAGCCTCTAGATCTCTCAGATGAGGGATCCATTTATAGATGTGTGCAAGAGTGTGAGTCATCTCTGGGTTTTTTATTAGTGTCATTCCACTTGTTATTCTTGGTTCCACTTGGAGATTTCTTAGATCTCTTACTCATCCTTGGTGAATTTAGAGAGGCAAGTGTCATAGGAGAAGTTTCTAGAAGATTCCATGAGCATCCACTTAGCAAACTGTCTCGGACATTTGTCCATTCTCGCTCATCGCACCCCACAGAAGGCCTCTTCACTATGCATCACACCTAGCTAGTGTAGGAGTTAGCATGCATCGCACCCTGACAGTGGAGCAGTTAGTATGGTCCAGTTTTGGCTAGTTCTGGATGGTTTTTCAGGTGGAACTTTTGGGGAATGATGTAATCAGTTGACCATGATCCTTTAGGGTATGAAACAACACTTTTAGGGGTTAAAGAGCCCTATTTTATCAGCATATAAGTTTGGGATTGAATTTCCCAAATATGTCTATAATCGTTGCCCCCTAAAGCATGAAGTCGTAAATCTTTGATGTCGGGTGAAATGCTTTATCATGAGGATCCGAGGTATTCGAACTGGAAGGTGACCTGTGAAGTTACCTCTGCACAGTAAAAAACAGTGAAAGCGCAGGCATGATAATTCTAACAACTTATTCAAAAATACAAAAAGATGTTTTCTTCAGATTGTACTACAGAAGTAGCTTAGACACATGCATTTTACCTTCCTAAAAGTCAATGGCATCTCTTTCAGTAGCTTTCATCCTCTTTCTTGCATCAGTAGGGGTAGCTAGTAAAATTATGGTTTGCTAGGGTTTGCATTTCCTTTCAGCTTTCCAGTTTCTTTCCGCAAGTAGATTAGCTTCCTTTGAGTTAGCTTCCATCCATCAGTTAAAAAGCTTCTTCTTAGAGCTCATAGAAGTTGTGTTAAGCTCCTAGCAGACTTGTGCCAGCTGACCAAGTGACAACCACGGCAAGAGCTAGTACTTGTGCATACAACACTGTCGCTTCCAAGTTTGTTACGAACTACCGGGTTGATAAAAGTGAAGAAGGGAGTCCCGGGAGTTGCAGCATTATTTCTACAATACTGGAGCCCACCATCTTTTTGGCGTCGTTGCCGGGGAAGCGTCAGAGTATTTGTGATTGCTGCTTTTCTTCTATTTTCTACTACAACCTTCTGCTAAGTAGTTTATTTCATTTCCATTTTGCAATTTCATTTCCACAAAAGTAGACTAGACATTTTCTATTTTCCTAGACTAGCATTTCAATTCTGCAAGAGTAGATTAGCATTTCAATTCCACAATTTCAATTCCACAAGTGTAGCCTAGAATTTCATTCCTGCAATTCCATTTTAGCAAAATAGATTAGTCCTTTCCTACTTTCATTTCAATTCCGCATTTTCATTTCAACAAGATAGAATTTAGCTGGTTGCAATCCAATCTATTTCAGTTTTGTAGGTACAAGGAAAAAAAAGAAAAAAACAAACAAACAAACAAAAACAAACAAACAAACAAACAAAAAACAAAAAAACAAACAAGAAAACAAACAAAAAAAAACAAACAAAACAAAAGCAGCCAAAATTCTTTCATTTCATGCCTCGTAGCAACCGAGACAATACCGAAAAATTCTTACCCAACACCCCCACCACATCACTGAGTCACCCTTCTCTCTTCTTTGGTGGCCATGATCCAGAAGAACGTATAGGTGAACCTCCAGAGATATACGAAGATCCTATAACAGAAGAAGAGCGAGAGAACATTCCTCCTGAGACCATGGCCGAACACAGAAATGGTATAGGAGATGACGAGAGAATAGAAGGTACCTTTCCCATCCGAGAGACCAATAGGGACATGAAAATGAAAAACATAAGTCCCTCAGCCTTACCTCACTTCCATGGGTTGACCACTAAAGACCCTAATACCTTCCTGTTTGAGTTTGTTGTCCTTTGTCAAACTTATGACTATACCGAGGGCGAGCAAAAGTTGAAACTCTTTCCTTATACCCTCAAGGATGCAGCACTACGCTGGTTCATGGGGTTACCTGGAAACAGTGTCACCACTTGGGCTCAGATGCAGCAAGCCTTTAATAACAAATACCGGGACTACTGTAGGTTAAAAGAAACAAAGGGAGAGATCTTTCGAATGACCATGGGAAATGATGAGTCTTTAGAAGACTACGAGGAAAGGTTCCAACTTAGTTATAAACGGGCCAGGTGCACACTTGACTTGGAATCTCTGAAGCTGATTCTTCTCCGAGGAGTCCCTGAAGACCTTCTAGATACCCTCCATTTGCTAGCTGGAGGAGACATCTACCAACTACCTTATGAGGACATAAAGACTGTGTTTAGAAACCATTCTAGGGCAGCTCGGAAAAGAGGTAGGGGGAATCCACTTTCAGCTAGTGCCACCTTCTCCAAGCATGAGTTTGCTAATCAGATGGAAGACCTCAAAAGTGAGATGAGACAGACCATTGCCATGCAACTTGATACTTTCTGAATCCAACAAAAGAAAGAGGAAGTTGAAAGGGATTTGGCCATTTTCTGTCCCAGATGTATGAGGAAGCATCGTAAGAACGAATGTCCATTGCACTTAGTAGAGGTATGTTTCGTTTGTGAGGAAGACCACCCCACAAACTAATGCCCAAACGTACCCGGATTTAAAGCCATGTACCAGGGGACTGAGGCAACCACTGAACCTCTCTACTTCCTCAACCAAAGGAGGCCGCATGGGCCCAGACCTTACCAACAGGGGATGAAAGGGACATCCCAAGCTTATTATAGCCCCAACCAATCTACTCATATAACTTCTTGGGGCCCCCCTGCTCATCCTTCCTGGTCCGCACCTCCTCCGTGGGCTTATCCATCTCAATACCATACTCAATCTACTGCTCATTCATTTCACTCACATGTCTAGCCAAAGCCTTAGTGTAATGCACCTCAGCAGGGGTGGAGTCCCCAATACAACTCTCTTCCCACCATTTTTCCTCCACCACCTGCTCAAACACAACCATTACCTCTTGCTCCTCCAAGACAACCCCAGATGCCTGCCTAACTGAACCCAAACCCCAACAACAGACAGGCCCAGCAGGTATGCACTGGGGAGACAACATGCCCTACCTATGCTATGGAGATCCAGGAGATCAACCTATGATCTGGGAAGGTCCTTCCAGATTGCCAACCTCCTCCCCCGAAGGATGAGGTAGAAAAACAAGAAAGTGAACCCAAAGCCATTCCACCCTTTCTTGAGCGACTAACAGTAACCACACAACCAAACCCAGAGGAGACTGAACTTCTGGGAGAACTTAAGCAGTTGTGTGTGAAAATACAACTTCTCCAGGCCATAAAAGATGTACCAATATACAACAAATTGATCAAGGAGAAGTGTTTTAGGCACCCAAGCAGGCGCAAGAGAGATGCCCCGACTATCAATGTCATAGGACAACTGTTTGATCTAATGTTGGGGCAAGTAATATGTCCAAAATATTTGGACCCTGGGAGTCCTGTAGTTGATGTCCACATCAATGGCACCATAATTCCCCACACCTTGATCGATCTAGGGGCTGCCATTAATGTGATGACCAGGGACACTATGCTTAAACTAAACCTTCAGAGTTCCTAAAGGAAGACCTCGATAGTACTACAATTAGCAGACCACTCCACCGTGACTCCTGAAGGGATTGTGGAAGATGTCCTGGTCTCTGTTGACTCTTGGGAGTATCCTACAGACTTCTTGGTCCTTCAGCCAAACGCAAAACTCACTGGATACCCCCTCATTTTGGGAAGGCCTTGGTTAGCTACTGCGGATGATTACATCAGTTGTCGAGCTGGGAGCATGACCATCAAGAATGGGCCTATGTCCAAATAGCTAGTCCTATACCCTCCTTCCCAACCTCTGCTAGAACATGACTTACCACTTTGGTTGGAAGTGGGAGACGAGGATGAGGTCTACTCTGCACCATTGTGCACTGTAGAAGCCACCAGGGTAGGCCATCAAACCGAGGATGACTTGATTGAGAATTTGATTCAAAATCAACCTCCCAGCACACTGCCATTAGAGGAGTTAGTGGAAGGTACCCAAGCCAGTGCTTTAGTGGACCTCTGTGTGGCTGATCCGACCTCTCCCAAATCTAAGGGTGTGGAATTTGGCCCTGAAAGAACCTTAAAGATCAGCTCCTCCTTATCTCCCTCCCAGGAGAAGGAGCTGTGTAGCTTATTGAACAATCATTTGGATGCTTTTGCTTGGAGCTATAAGGAGATGAAAGGAGTCCACCCTTCGGTCTGCACCCATCACATTTACATTAAAGAGGATTGTAAACCAGTTAGGAAACCTCAGAGGAGAATGACTCCATCCCTTAAAGACATTGTCAGGGAGGAATTGCAAAAGTTGTTGGATGCGGAATTCATCTACCCCATTTCTGACAGTGAGTGGGTCTCACCTCTGGTGCTTGTGCCCAAGAAAAATGGGAAGTGGAGAATCTGAGTAGATTACCGAGAACTTAACAAAGCCACCAAGGACCATTTCCCTCTGCCTTTCATAGATCAAGTGTTGGATGGACTGGCAGGGAAGAAGTTCTTCTCCTTCCTAGATGGGTTCAGTGGGTATAATTAGATCCAAATAAGCCCAAAAGACCAAGATAAGACCACCTTCACTTGTCCATGGGGTACCTTTGCCTACCGGGTCCTTCCCTTTGGGCTATGCAATTCCCTTTCCACTTTCCAGAGAGCAGTATTGAGCATATTTGCTGAACTAGTTCACGATTCGGTGGAGATCTACATGGATGACTTTACTCCTTATGGGTCCAACTTCCAAGAAGCATTGACTAACTTGGGAAAAGTTTTAACCAAGTGTTTGAGATGAACCTGTCCCTCAGTCCCGAAAAATGTGAATTCCTGATGACTAAAGGGACCGTGCTAGGTCATATCATTTTGCAGCAAGGATTACAGGTGGATCCTAACAAAATTGCTATCATCCAAAAGGTTCCACCTCCTCAAAAGGTAAGAGATGTTCAGAGTTTCCTAGGATTAGCAGGATATTATAGACGATTCATTAAAGATTTCAGTAAGCTAGCCTCACCATTGTTTAGCCTCTTAGGGAAAGATGTTGAGTTTAAATGGACTAACAACTGCCAAGGGGCTCTAGATGAGTTGAAGGATAAGATGGTGTCCACCCCGATATTGAGAGGTCCAAACTAGGCCCTACCTTTCCACATCCACACCGATGCCTCGAACAAAGCCATAGGGGAGGCCTTAGGACAAGTTGAGGAGAAACTACCATATGCCATATACTTTGTCAACAAAAACCTGTCTAAGGCAGAGATGAACTATACTGTAACTGAGAAAGAGTTCCTGGCCGTAGTCCATTCCCTAAACAAGTTCATACACTACATCATTGGTTATCAAACATTCGTACATACTGATCATGCTACGATTAGATATTTAATGAATAAGCTTGATGTAAATGCTCGTATCATTAGATGGTTACTTTTGTTGCAGTAATTTGATCTGACCATTGTCGACAAGCCAGGTAAGGAAAATGTTGTTGCTGATTTCCTTTCTAGATTGGATTTGCCTGCAGGTGAAGAAGGAACAGTGAATGACCAGATGCCAGATGAACACCTGTTTGCTATCTTAGTACTCTCTCCATGGTTTGCTTATATAGAAAATTACTTGGTCTCAGCACAGTTCCCTCTGCATTTCTCCTCAAAGGAGAAGAGCAGAAATGTGAGGAAGAGTGCCCCATTCACTTGGATCGGGGGCAACCTATTTAAACTTGGCCCAGATCAGATCTTGAGGCGTTGTGTTAGGGAGGAGGAAGTCTTTGCCATCCTCCTAACCTGTCACGATGGGCCTTATGGAGGCCACTTTGTAGCAAAAAGGATTGCCTTCAAAATTCTACAGGCAGACTACTATTGGCCTACTCTTCATCAAGATGTCAGAAGATACATTAGCCAGTGTGTCCGATGTCAGAGGATGGGGAAACCAACTCCAAGGGATGAAATGCCCCTCCAACCTCAAGTGACCTTTGAGCCATTTGAGAAGTGGGGCATGGATTTTGTGGGTCCTATGAACCCCCCTTCAAAGCAAAGGTCTTACATCATTGTGTGCACCGACTACCTGACAAAGTGGGCAGAAACAAAGGCAATCAAGGCAACGAAAGAAGAAAAAGTGGTTGAGTTTTTAAGGGAAAATATCTTCTACAAGTTTGGCTACCCAAGAGATTTAGTCACCGATCAAGGAAGCCAGTTCACCTCTAACTTGATTGAAGACCTGCTCTCTCATCACAAGATCAAGCACAGAAATTCCACCCCATATCATCCATAAGCAAATGGGCAAGTGGAAGTCACTAATAGAGCATTGGAAAAGATTTTGACTAAGGTGGTGAGCAGCAGCAGAAAGGATTGGGCAGATCGCCTGGCTGAGGCCACCTGGGCCTACAACACCACTTGGAAAACTGCAATAGGTTTCACACCTTATGAGTTGGTCTTCTGGAAGAAAGCTTTGTTGTCCATAGAGTTTGAGTACAACAGATTGAGGGTGGCAACTCAGCTGGACTTAGATCTCAGCCATCCTCAACGTGAAAGATTACTACAGCTGAATGGATTAGATGAACAGAGAATGTAGGCCCTCCTCCACTCAGAAGTAGTTCAACTCCAGAGGAATATATGTTATGACCGACACCTTAATGAAAAGAAATTCCAGCCAGGAGATTGGGCATTGCTGTATGACTCAAGATACAAGGATTTCAAAGGAAGCTGAGGACAAGATGGTTAGGACCATACACAGTGGAGAAATGCAATGACAATGGTTCAGTCCTTATCAGAACCATTGATGAAGAAGCCATCCCCATGCTTGTCAATGGGCATCGATTGAAAATCTACAGGAAACCCCTTTCGAGGCAGGAGTTCATTGAAACTTTGGACAAATCAGTGTTGGTAGTGGAGTAAGGCCCTCCCTCGATTCCACCCATGCCTTGATCAAAAAAAAAAAGAAAGAGAAAAAACAGGAATAAAAAGAGCCTTGGGTGAAAACCTCTCTGAGGCACCCAGGGCAGACAGTGAGGGTGAAAACCTCATGGAGGCACCCCAGTTGTCTCTAGAAAAAATAAGAAAATGGAATAAAAATATCCTTGGGTGAAAACCTCTTCGAGGCGCCTAGGGCAGATAGTGGGGGTGAAAACCTCATGGAGGCACCCCAGCTGTCTCTCAAACAAAAGAAAAAGAAAATAGGCCTAATCTCTATGAAATAATTCCAAGTTGCAGGCAATACATTGCAGGTAAGGAGGGTCATGCAAAATAAGGATAGGGGTCCGTACCAGGCTACAGGACATCCCTACAGACACTCCCTCCATGGAAACTCACCTTTCCTAGGATTTGATCACATTCGGGTCGAGATTCCACCTTCTACAGGAAGTTTTGGGCTTTCTATAGGAAGTTCTGGGCTTTCTACAGGAAGTTCTGTATTTTTACAGGAAACATCCTGTAGAACCTTCGGGCGAGCCAAATTCGATTTTGAAAGAGAATATGAAGATTGGAATTTGTTTGTTAGGCCTGCAGCCACCCCTGTTTCCACCCATCACCATATGGCACCTTGTTCCATCTCTTTACACCTCCGTCACCCACCTGGTTATGTGTTCTTGCATAGTCATACAAGAAACCCTATTTTCCTCAGATTGACAACAAGAATTTCTAAGTGACAAGTCAAGAAACAAAGTCTCACACACCCTACCTGTCCCAGCTCCATCTTGACTCTGCATCAATGAATCCATCATCAGCAATATAGCCCTGCTTGTTTAGCCTGCATCCCAGGAGGAGAAGCAACTACAGGACATCCTACAGGAATCCTGTAGCAGCTGATCCCTCTGGAAAACATACTCTGGAGGTAGGGACAGTCAAAATCAACACAGGGGACATGAAGAGGGCTCCTTTTGAACATGAAAACATCCTCGGTGGCCAGAACCCAACAAAACCCGTGCCTGCAGCATTTGCAACCGAAGGATCGGGTTCCAAAACCCATGCATACCGCATCAGCAAATGAAAGAATGGGTTCTAGCACCCCTGCACGAGGCAGCAGCAAGTGAAGCAGTGGTTCCAAGACCCGAAGTCTGCATAACGCATCCACGGCCATGTAGGTAAGTGTCTAAACTCATTCGTCAATTACATAAACTATATTTCAAAAACAACATGTCTGTGAAAATGGTTCGGATTGAATGAGGATCGGGGGCTAGTCAAACTGGCCACCCTCAGCCAGTTACATGGCTTTATGGGATCTGAACACACTCAGTTACGTTCAAAATTGCCAATGAGCCATGTAGCTAACACGTGTGGAGTGTCCAGTCAGGGAAAAACATCAGGACTAGCAGTGGTGGTGGCAGTTAATGGCATAGGGGAGGTGATGGCGGTCAGGGACACATAGAGAAATGATGGCCGTGACGTTGGACTAATGGTTCGGTCTAGCCACCTGACCCCCTCGCCACGAATTGCACCGTAGTTAATAGATGCTTGGCTTAAGACTCTCACCACCCACTGTTCATTTGCACTTGTAACGTCCTTAGCCAAAGTACGCATCCTCGGCTTCCACAACCTGGTAACCCGTCGTCCTCCACCGAGCTTTTTGGCCTGTTTTAAAATTCTCCTACATACCGGGCTCATTCAGAGGTGCAGTGACATCCTACAGAAGCTGACAAGAGTTCTACAGGAAGAAGCTCTACAAGAAGTACAACATAACTTTTTGGAGTAGAGAAGCCTGGATTTTTCTTCGTCGAATTTGGAATTCCAAGAGAGGTAGGCTTGAAAACACTCTTCCATGCATAGTATGTTTCATAAAGTTGGTGAATTGAACTGTCTTGAATTGAAGAGTTAGAGACAAATCTGCCTGTGAGTCGAAAATAGTAGTTTGCCTGTGTGTTGCATGAAATTTCTCAGTTGTTTCTGCGTCAAAACTCTCCTCCATGGTTCCTGTAAAAAAATTTCTCCTGTAGAAAAGATAAAGCACTGTGAGGGGTAACCTGTGTATGAAGAATTTGAATTTACATGGTTTTATGTATGCTAGGGATGAAAATTGAGCTCTGTACTCTGCCTGTGGAAACCCAATTTTTCCTTTTATACACGGACAACTGAGTTTTGGGTAGCAAAAGCCTTAGAACTAGGGAATTAGTGCAAATTAAAATTTAAACACCCGAGAGATCCTTTCTTGAAGTTCAAAGGAGGAAACCATAAACAACATTCCCTTTCTACTCAGAGCATAAAGCAGGGCACTCTCACCATGCCGGGGAGTTTATTAGGAAGGAACCCTCGGATTCCAGTAAATTGCGTGAACATCCTGAGGTGGTGAACCTCTTCACCCATGCCAATTGGATGACCTTTTGTGACAAAATTCAGGGTCATGACGATGAGATAACGAAGGAATTCTTAATGTCCCTGTAACCTAAATCAAATACTTAGGCCACAGTAAATTTCAGAGGGTTGACCCTAAAGCTTACCCCTAGGCTCATTAGTCGAGTTACTGGTCTGCCATTAGGGATACCTTAGAGCAAAGAGGAGAGGGCATTGGGCCAAAAGAATGAATTCTTCCTACCTGAGGAACATCCTGCAGAAGACAAGAACGGGGTCCAGAGAGCCAGCTTACATCCTCTTTGGAGCGAAGTTAGTCTCCAAATCACGAAATACATTACCTGTGAGAGGCGATTCATTATTTGCTACGACTATCATTTCCGGTTGCTGAGTGAACTAAGACATAGGTTGGATTTACCTCCAGAAAATAAGTTGAGCATCCCCTATTTTCTCCAACAATCATTAATCGAATGTGGCACAAAATTGAAGGAAGGGACACCGGATCAGTTAGCCCATCATGGGCTCATCAAATTTTTAGTGGAAGATGCCCTCCACACCTACACTGTCCGCCTCTCTTAGGAGATTTTCCGCAACATGTCCAGAGATGACGATATTCGAATTCTAGCTAAGGAGCTCACCTCATCTAGCAGTGAAGAAAGGGAACACACTGAAGCGAGAAAGAAATCCAATGGTAAAGAAACACAGGGCAAAAAAACACAAAAAGGATAGAAAGAGGAATGAGGAAAGGGCCAAATTTCTTAGCCTAAACCTGTGGGAGGAACAATGGCACAAACACCTAGGAAGAAATGATTACAGAATAGAGTGGAGAGGACTAAAAAATTCCAAACAAAGGAGGGCACAACCAAGGCAACCACATAGAAATTAAAAGGAAAGACATATCCAGCCAAGAAAACCGAAACAGTTGAAACAGTTTCTACAAGAAGCATGAAAACATTTGGCACAAGACTTTCTACAGGAAGCATGGAAACAGAGCAGTAAAAGGAGAAATCACCTGAAATTTTGGCCAGGGATGCAGCAGCTGTGCTGGCTACCTTAAGAACATCTCCTAAACAAAAAGGGAAGTGAAAAAGGGATCCTTCCATGTACTTTAAGGCAAGAAGGAGCACGCGGATAAAAGCTAGCAGACCCTAGCCACAGTTAAAGGATCCAATTACGATTGAAGACACCACAGCTAAACAAAAGGAAAAGTCTCCTTCGAAGGAATCCATCACCTATGAATGAGGAAGCCCGAGGACATCCACCTGGCGAGAAAGGATTGAAATGATGGACACAAAGACCTCTCTACAGGAAGCGGAGACAGTTCTACACGAAACGTTGGCTAGGCTAAAGGAGACCGAGGAATTGGAAGAAAAGGTAGCTAAATCATCACAGGAGGGAGAAAAGGCAGAGAACATTGTGGAACCAAGCCCCCAGCCTAGCTTGGGCTCCTACTATAACCTGTTAGAGGCCAGAAGACAATTCCCCAAAAATTCATGGTGCCACTTTTCTTTGCACTAGAAGAAGAAAGAGTGAGGACCCACACTTGGATGAATATCACCAAGTCCAAGGGTGTGGTAGATATAGGTCCCCTGGAGGAACAACTCAAGGAGGCAAGAAAGGAATTGGCTATGGTAAGGCATGTGGAAAGTAGTCAGCGGGCCAAGCTACAGGAAGAAAACGAGCTGCTTAAATAGCAGCTACAACTACAGGGACACTATAAGGAAGACAAGCCCCACACCTTGGGAGAACAGAGGCAACAGGAACAACCCACAGTAGAAAAAGAAACCCTTGATGAATAACAGAGAAGAGATGGGTTGTAGGTTGAAATTCAGGCACTAACTAGACAACTACAGGAGAAGGAATTGCAAGCAGCACAAGGGATACAGTCTCTAAGGAAATAGGTACAAGAGAAGGAGGCCCAACTTCCCTACATGGCCAGCTGGGTAATGGAGGCAATACAGTGTAGGAAACCGACCAAATCATATGCCTTATACCTTAAGGATCAGTGGTTACAGTTCCAGATTAACACCTTGGCCCAAAGGGGCACCACTCCATTTCAAAACTATCATCAATTCATGGCTTTATGTGAATGTAGCTCATCAGAGGACAAGGCCAAATTATCAGAGTTCTACCTACACAACTTGGCCCTTCCCAACATGAATTTGTGGGACCCCAATGCTATGGTAGGAGATGTGTAGCTTATGGCCATGGCCTCTTGGCTAAATCATGAAGAAAAGAGAGCAGCAGAGGTCCGAAATGTTATGGACAGGGAACTAAAGGAACCACTAATGATCAGAGCAGAGCCGAACGATCCCTCAACATTAATATATGCCCACCATCACTTGGCCAATGATTCTCAGGCCCTACCAGATTACATTGAACGACAGGCTCAAACCATAGCCCATTTTGAGGACATGGAGAGACTGTTGGGGGATAACTGTATTCATGCTTGCACCCGGAGGTGGAACACACTATCCCACAACCTAAAAATAAGAGAATACCACTCCACAACAAGGATGAGGGAGGCCTTGGCGAGGGTACCCCTCTACAAACAGTCCATGCAGAATCTTCAGGCCAACTAGATCAGCCTCAAGTTCAGTCCTCCCTTGCTTTTGGGGCTACTGGAAGGACTCAAACAAGAGGAGGAACACAGGTAGTGGGAAGAAGTGGAAAGAAAAGCAGGATTTCATGATCGTGAAGAAGATATCACCTCAAAGGCCTAGGATGTGACAAAGGCAGTCAAGGCAATCAAGGATGATGAGCTGGATTAATTGCTCAGAGGATGAGCAACCTATTTAGTAGGGGGGTGATGATGAGCCCTGGAATTGGGTAACTTATTGGGCTCATTTTTCCTAACTGTTCTTCGTCAATCCACCATTTTTCATATTTTATGCATGTTTTTTGAGTATATTTATGTTAGTTGAACGAATGAGGATAGTCACTTGACCAAGAAGGCTAACACGTGGTTAATGCAGATTTTTGGATAAATTTTTGACCAAGGCCAAGCAATTATGAGCCAGATGATAGCCAAGCATGAAGGAACAAGGGTGATGATTCGTAGGAAGGGTGTCCCCTGCATTAAATGGCCCCTGCCTCAAAATCTCCACCCTCAGCTCGGAGTTCAATAGGCCACCGAAAAGGATTCCCAAGGGTAGCCGAGAAGTCTTGTGTAAAGTGGTTGATCAATGGCAGTTTGAGCAGCCGAGCCACTTGAGTTAAGGAAGGCTGTTGGAGACCCTCATGGTGCATAAATAGGAAGGCTTCTAGCCTCCGTAGGTTACTTTTTGAACTGTTGTATTTTGCACTATAGTGCTGTTATTTTCTCAGCTCATTTTGTAGTTGCTGCTGCACAACTTTCTTTGTGACATGGTTCTTTTTGAGTAATGGAAAGCAGATTTATTTGGCATCAGTTCTAAGTTTTTCTTAGGAGCCTGTAGCACTTAGGGTTGGGCCCAACCCAAGTTTCAAGGCTTCCTTTGTGTACTATTATTTGTTTTTTATGTCTTTGCAAAATAATTTCTGTTAAGTAGATTAAGATCTTGCTGGTTACCTAGGTCATTGTTGATGATTAAAAAGGATTTTCATGTTTAGATTGATTTGATGGGTTACTAACAAAGAATATCTTCAGAAAAAGGCTATCAAGCACCTCTGATCTCACCTCTCCCTCAGTGGGACCATGAGTTGGGACTAGCATGACCTTGCTGCCACCAAAAACACTGTCTTTGCTCCATCATGCAATTATTAGTGTTAGATTCTCATTTGCAGAAGTTGATACCAGTTGTGGTTACATGCTTAGGTTCATGATTTCTTAGTTGCATAGTTATTTCACATGATTTCGTTGCAAATAAACTTCTGTTCATTTTCTTTGCTGTTATCTAAGTCAGATTAGGTTAAAGTAACTAGGTCCTTGATTTTCCGTGTATTTGTTTGTTCAGTTTGAAAAACAACTTGTAGAGCACCTGTAATACTTCTCTATCTGCCCATACTCCATCAATCCCACCTGCTCCATCCTCTAACCCGGATTCTTGCCTTACATTTGCCACATTCGCTAGCTCTGCCCTAATTCCCATATTTTTGTGCAACATTGCTCTACTCCTCCTTGAACAAGTCCAACCATCCTCACCACTCCTCAGCTCCATCCACCAAGTCCTGGACCTCCTCACACCCTTATCTCACCTCTATACCCACTTCTTCACCTTTATTCCTCCATCAACCCTCCAAAATCCCCTTTCTGAACATCCTGTAGAAATTACAGATCATCCTGTAGAAATTCCAAAACATCCTGTAGAACCCCTGCAGACTTCATGTAGAAGCTCATGAAAGCAGTTTCTTGATAGCCAAACTCTTTGGAATGGTGCTAGCAACCCCTTAGGCCCTTTTCAAACCTTCCCAACCTCCTGCAATCATTTCCTCTCGCCAATCCACCTCTGCACAGTCAAAAACAGTGAAAGCACACGCATGATAATTCTGACAACTTATTCAAAAAAAAAGAAAGATGTTTTCATCAGATTTTACTATAGAAGTAGCTTAGACACATGAATTTTACCTTCCTAGAAGTCAATGGCATCTCTTTCAGTAGCTTACATCCTCTTTCTTGCATCAATAGGGCTAGTTGGTAAAATTAGTGTTTGTTAGGGTTTGCATTTCCTTTCAGCTTTCCAGTTTCTTTCCGCAAGTAGATTAGCTTCCTTTGAGTTAGCTTCCATCCATCAGTTAAAAAGATTCTTCTTAGAGCTCATAGAAGTTGGCTTAAGCTCCTAGCAGACTTGTGCCAGTTGACTAAGTGACAGTCGTGGCAAGAGCTAGTACTTGTGCATACAACACTGTCGCTTCCAAGTTTGTAAGGAACTATTGGGTTGATAAAAGTAGAGAAGGGAGTCCCAGGAGTTGCAGCATTATTGCTGCAATACTGGAGCCCACCAACCTGTATAAGATATAATAAAATATAATCATCATCATATAATTTTTCATGATCTAGCTGAGGTAGGCATTCCCATGCTCTACTTTATAAATTCATTTCATGTACAGAGAACAGATAATTGTCTGTAGTTGTGGACTGGTGACTCTTCATATGTAGGGTCATCATCCCTGGCTTGGATGAGCATCTGTGTAGCTTCTATGTACATGATGTCTTTATATCCCTAAATATATCACATCCCAGATGGATGAAACTAGATCCAGGGTCTTCAAACTCGTTCAATCTTCACCCGATGTACAAGTCGATCCAAGTGAAAAGATGTTCAGAAGTCGAACATGGAAAGACATCGCCTAATTACCAGCCAATAATGTGAGCTATTAACAGACACGAGAGGAATCACCGATAATGATAATGACCCTCAAGGTACTATAGTACAATTCACGTGGTGTGAATATATGATCCGATGTCGAACACCACGCAAAATCTTTCGGTTGAAGGCTATTATTGTTAACCTATTTCTAGAAGTGAGAAACTTGCCATTGAGGCATGCAAGCTTCAAAGTACTAAAAGGGTTGTTTCTAAGTCAACTTCTTGGATAATGAGCTGATGTCAACAAGAAGTGAACCATCGTAAGAGGGCCTTAATGTATCCCACATCTACGAAACGAAACGAAGCAAATGATTTTCTAGAGGTGAAAACATTCTGATGACACAACATTCAGGAATGGCAGCCATGAAAAATGGAGGGTGAAGGTATTGCAATGGATGAGGCATTAAATGGATTGTGGTTTATCAACTGAATGACTTCTCTTGAACATATCAACAACACTGAGTTGGATTGGTAGCTTTAACCCCAAAAAATGGATGGTGTGGAAGACCAATGGTGAAATGACCGGTGAACAAAATAACCCAACGCGACTCAATCATGGTGATGGAGTGAAAATGTCATTTTCAAGGGCGACTTTCTACCATAAAATTCTTCAAGCTTTCTTCCCTTTATCCCTAGTCATTATTGACCAGTACCTCTTTATTTTTGTCAAGCTTGAAGAGGATAACATATGCTTGTTCTATAATTTTCCCTTCGGGCAAACCTGTCGCTATGTTTTAACGAGCCTAGCGACAATGAAACTCGTTCTTGTCTAGGTGGACAAGTTTGTCGCTATTGTTTTAACGAGTTTAACGACAAATACAACTCGATTCTTTTCATGTTTAGAGAGTTTTAAAAGAGATGAAAAGGAAACTCCAGTAGTTCTTTTTTGTAGCATAATCCTTTAAGTCTGAAAAAGGATAAAATAATACAAAAGGGATGACTTTTTGATCACTTTAACAAGCCGAAAAAGACAAGCACTCGACAATCTTTCATATTTAATGAGTCTGAAAAGAGTTTAAAAGAGACTCGTTTTTTGAGGAACGAGTGGTGTTTAGGGTAGCAACTAGTTCCGGGTAAGCTTGGAACCTCTCGAAACATGGTGATGTGAAGAGGTCGGCTAACAGGACCACTCGTCGTAGTTTTTCCTCAAAAAAGTAAATAATCAAGTGGAAGCATATGATCAGCCAAAAGAATGGAGGTGATGGCAGGAACACAACCAAGGCTCAAAAGGTTGATAGCAGGGCAATCACAAAGGTTATTTACTGAAGGTGGATTCATTTTTTAATGAGTTTGAACCAAGGGGAACTATGCTCAGTGGTAGGTTTATTTTTTAACGAGCTTGAACCATGTGACAACATATGCTCAGTTCGGTGGTCAAAAATGTTCAATTCACGGTTTAGCACATTATATTCTTTTGTCGGTCGTTCAACCTACTCACTCACTCCATCAAATTGATTAGAAATACATATATATGTACAAAAAATGAATTAAAACTAACATTCTACTTGAAGTACGTGAATAGTAATCATAAAAAGTAGTTTTACCTTTCATTTTCATAATTTCATTTCAAATTTGGGATTTTGGAGCTGTGGAGTGGTTTTCCCCCTGAAATTTCACCAGTCAATTTCGAGAGATCCGGTGGAATATTCTCTGTGCTATCAGGACTAGGTAGGAGCTAACCATGAGCTCTTCATTTTCATTCCATCTTTCTTTGATTCTGAGAAATTTTTTCCACATTTTTGGGCCCTTGGGGTTTGAAGATCTCATTCCCCAATCATCACACCTAGTCAGTATCGAAAGATGTGATTCATACTGAGCTGCCAACTGGCCAGTTAGTATGCATCCCACCTTGCTGAAAGGCAGGGTGCGATGGGCACAGAAGGGCATCTTTACAAAGTGATTTTTCATTAAATTTTTACCTATTTTTTTCTCAAATTTGGATCCTAATTCATCTTTTGTTTGCATTTCAGATTTTTTTCAGATCAAGATGGTTGTCACATGGCGTGAACAAGAACATAAAGAAGAGGACATGATTGCCTTACACGACCAGGGAACAGTTGTTGCATTACGAAACTTTGGCTTGTTGAATATCTTCCGCATATCCAGCATGCAGCAACAAATTAGTTTGTTGCAGTATTTTCTTGATGCTTCAGATCCGATTGATTAGGTCTTCCAAATCAGAGGAAAATCTATTCCATTGATAGTTGAGGACATTTACTTTTTGACGGGGTTGTCGAGGCGTGGTGCCCCTCTTTCATTATCAGGATTCACTCGTGGAGGTGAATCCGTGAAAGACTATATTCGTCAACTCTGGAGATGGATCTCAGCCCAGTAGAGATGGCAAGATCAATATTCGGGATGTCACTGATCGGCCCTTAAGGACCATTTTATTCACCTTTGCTAGGTTGGCTGGTAGCACGAATTTACACTTGGAAAACAGATCTTACATGCAGTACGCCCTGGAATGCCTGGAACCGAAGGTGTTTAATTGGTGCGAGGTAGTACTTCCTATCATAAAAGAACAACTCTCCAAAATAAAGAATGGAAGAACCAAGAATTTTGGTTACGGTTCCATATTGACTACTTTCGCTTGGGAGAGGATTCCACTGATGTAGCCTCAGAACATTTCACTGGGATTGCTAGCACCAAGGGAACCATGGATGCAAAGATGCGTTGATCTTATGGCCAGACATGCTGATCAGTCACAAATTTCCTTCGCTGATGCCTTTTTTGAGTGGTTCAACCATCAAGAGATGGTATTTGTGGAGTATCCATATGTTGGGATGGATTTTTGAGGCGACCCGGATTTGGCATTACCAGCTAGCGAGCAGTGGAGTGCTATAGGTAAAATGATTCGATCACATCTTTGTTTATCAGTTTTATAATATTTTTATGTTTTTTAATGTTATCAAGACTAATCAAACTCATATGTGTGTGCAGATATTGGGAGACAGTGCGACCAGTAGCACACCTGCGGGTGGCAGATGACACTCTAGTAGGAGAAGCCATAGGGAGGGCCATCCTTTGGGATCTAGACATATCAGAGACCCTGGCAGTGCTTCAGGATCAGATTGAGGGCCTCACTTTTGGTATTTAGGATGTTAGGGCCGATGAGTTACCTTTTAGGTTACAGCGCCACACTACTGGTGTGCCAAGTTGATGGACCTGGCTCTTGTGCATGATCGCACAGGCGGTGACATGTTATCACACGCATCATTAGTCTAGGATGCTTTTCTACATTCATTTTGAGTTTTTTTGGTCATATAACCAATTTTGTCTTGGACACAAAACATTTTGTAAAAACTATAAACAATTATATATTTTTGATTTTCGAAGTTTTATTTTGGTTAAGTTATGCAATCCTAATGCAAATGTTAATGTAAAATGCTTTCTTTACAAATGGCATCAGAGAGAAGCTCAATCAACGCGTTATACTCGGCGATGTTGTTTGTTGATCGACCAATACATATCCCCCTGAAACTCACTAACTCGCCACTTGGAGCGAAAATGGCCCAGGCTGCAGAAGATAGGTTCTGCGTACTATGACTAGCTTTGTCAGCATACCCAACAAATGGTTCCAAAAAGTCTGATATCTACAACAAATTCAAAGCAGATCACTTAACCAAAATGACCACTCTAAAAGAAAAAAAAATGCAACAAAACATATATACAAAGATTTTACTATACTTAATCAAGCATAGTAACGTTTAAGATACAACCTGTTTCGGGGCTGCGAAAGTGGAATCCCATCATAATCGACCAGCTCGTAGGCTCCTTTTGTCAATACTATTTTAATAATGTAGGGGCCCATCCATAATGATTTGAACTTACCTGCTCCCAATTTTTCAGATTCCTGATCGTAAAGCAAGACCAAGTCACCTTCAGAGAAGACACGAGGCTTGACTTTTTTGTCAAATTGTGCCTTGACACGTTTCTTATGTGCTTCGTTAGCCAACGTGGCATCATGACGTGTTTCATCCAGGTGGATTAGTTCCAAGAAACGATCCTATTCTTCCAAAGTTTCGGGAAGCAGATCAATTGCGAGCTTGAGGGATGAAATTTCACATTGAATTGGTAAGAAAGCTTCTAGACCATACACCAACTGAAAGGGCGTAAATTTGGTTGCATTTCTCACTGAAGTCCTATATGCCCATAGAGTTGAGTACAGAATTAAATGCCAATTCCGTTTGTGGACTCCAATCATTCTCTGTAGAATGCGCTTAGGGACTTTGTTGATTGCCTCAACCCGTCCATTAGCCTGTGGATAATATGGAGTAGAACTATCGTGGGATGGTCCTAATTTGGCAGTCAATACAACCATCATGTGATTACGAAAATGTGATCCATGATCCGTGACTATAGCCTGTGGAACACCAAATCTAGAAACTACATGATTAAAAAAGAAAAGAGCAGCCGTTTTGCCGCTATTGTTTAATGTAAGCATCGCCTCAACACATTTTATAAAATAGTTGATAGTGACTATAATATACCCATGCTCCCCGGGCCAAGGTGGGGTTACATGTCATGAAATCAATGCCCCATTTAGAAAATGGCCCAACAACAACTATTGGTTGTAGTGGTACAGGTGGTAATCTGGTTTTGCGATCAAAAATCTGACAAGCATGGCAACTTTTGACTACAATTATGCAATCTTTGAATATAGTGGGCCAAAAGTAACCAGCTCGTAAGATCTTTTGTGCAATAGCGTAACCAGATAGATGCCCTACACATGCACCTGAATGACAATCATTCAGAAATTTTTCGGCCTCCTCATGGGTAAGGCACCTTCGCAGAACTATATCAACACCACGACGGTAAAGTGTATCACCAATGATCGGATAATCCTTGGCTTGGTATCGAATACACCACTATTCAGATTGAGAGGTGTTAGGCCTAAAAGTTTGGGTTTGGAGATAAACCAGTATATCTCTGTACCACAGATCTCTTGACGATATCATAAACAGAGTCTCATCCACGATTGATGCTTTAGATGTTAAATCATTGGATGACGATGGAAGGTCACAAAGTAACTATGCGAAGACGAGAGATTTCTTTGATTTGGATTTGGTGAATTCCAGATCAAATTCCTGCAAAATGGCTATCCATTTGGAATATCTTCTCCCTAGTAATTGACGGAACAAAATGTAGGTCATAGGGTTGCAGTCTGACACAATGGTAGTCTTGCAAAAGAGAACATAGTGTCAAAATCTCTGTACTGCTTGAACAGCTGCTAAAGCCAGATTTTCAACACAGGAGTACTTGTTTTCTATATCATTTAGGTTGCGACTTAAATAATATACAATATGTTCTATTCCATTATCTTCTTGTACTAAAACCATGGAAATGGTTGTATCTGTAGCAGTGAGATACAGGCTAAAGTCTTTTTGATAGTTAGGAGCGTACATTAATGATGCTTTTATCAGGGAACCTTTTAAAGCATCAAAGGAAGCTTGCGCAACCTGATCCCAGTGGAAGGGGACTCCTTTTTAAAAAGATGCGTATAACCTTTAGCGAGTTCAACATAATGTGGAATGAACCTCCTTAGAAAGTTAGCTTTCCCTTGGAGTCTTTGAATTTGAAGCAAATTTGAAGGTGGAGGCATGTCAAAGATTGCTTGAACCTTGAATGGGTCGAGTCGAATTCCATCCTTAGAACCTACAAAACCAAGTTATCGACCAGAACCAACACAAAACACACAATTTTGTAGATTGAGTCGTATCTTGTAGTGTTGGAAACATAGAAATATGGCTCTCAAATGCTGCGGATGATTAGTCCACTTTCACAAATGAGCTGGTAGATCATCGAGATACGGTTGAACGATGTGTTTGATGTCATGGAAGGTGTAGTTCATCATCCTATGAAAAGTTTCCCTTGCCTTCTTCAAACCAAAAGGTAGTTTAGGGTATGCGAATGTGCCCCACAGACATATAAATGCAGTCTTCGACTGGTCCTGTGGGCAGATGTTGATTTGATTGTATTCGGAAAATCCATCCATGAATGAAACAATTTCACATCCGGCACATTCATCAATTATCTGGTCAATTAAGGGTGTAGGATAGCTGTCCTTTGGACATGCTTGATTTACATCCCTATAATGGACACACACTCTAATTGTTCCTCGCTTTTTCACCACAGGAACAATATTCGATACCCAATCAGTTAGAGGAACAGGGTAAATGAAATCAGCACACAAAAGTTTTTCAATTTCTACCTTAATGGCAACGAATTTCTTTGGGTGAACAGGTCGAAGCCGTTGTCATATTGGTTTGACATTTGGATATATCTTGATTTCATGGTCAATGATTCTCAAGTCAATGCCTGGCATTTCTTCATATGACCATGCAAAGACATCTCTGAATTCACGAAAGAGAGCGCAGTATATTTCTAGTTCTGATGGAGAACAAGATTTGCCAACATGAATATTCTCTACAACATTAGGTTTGGTCGAGATATTATGGCAATAATTTCTTCAATATTGGACAAATTTCGCTCGTAATCCACTGTATTTACAATATTTGATAAAAAATAAAAAACTGAAGGATGATTAAGGTCGCTTGAATAATCTTCATTGTTATCTTGAAGGTGGGAACGATGGTAGTAATTATCCCATGGTGTCTCCATTATCATCATTGATTGGATGATTCCTTCGTCTGTGGCATGTATACGAGACCAAGGATCGGCAGAGGTACCATATTCTAGAGACCTATCTATCCAAACACTCGTTGAGTGTTGATTTTGGTTCATCCCCCAGGCCCAGAAAATTGATTGCTACAAAGATCCCATGGGGCTTGGGGGCAACACCTCGCAGTGATCCACACTATCAAAATGGTCGGAGTTCTTCTTAATATTAGACGATGTAGAAGAGATCATGTGACAAGTGTCCATTGCGACCACCTCCATAAGTCCAGTAGGAGGTGGGAGGGAAAAAGTACCCATTAAGGAAGAGTCTTTCAGGAGACCTACTTCGACATTTTGAAGTGATTGAGAACTTCCATGGATCAATGGAATGCTTCCAGTAGCTTGTGAACTATTGGGGAAAAAGGTTAGCTGGTCCAAGATTGTAATTCCAGCTTGGAAGGGAAATGCAATCTTTCTAACATATGTAGACACAACGGTAGCCATAGAATAAATCCAGGGCCTTCCCAGTAAGATATTGTAGTCAAGGTTTCCATCAATGACCTCAACTTCAATTTCTATTGTCTTGCCCCCCAGTCCAATTGCAAGTTACTTAAGATCCATACGGCGTGTATGTTCTTCCATTGAATGCTTTTAATTTCGTTGATGATCGCGACAAGGGTGGTGAACCTAAAGCTTTCCAGCAACTCATTGACATAATACAGGTAGATGCCCCCTCATCAATTATTGTTCTATGAACAGTTTTATTGAGGGATTTTACCTCTATAAGGAAAGTGAGTTGGGCCGATAACTCTGGTGTGTATCCTTTATGATTAAAGGCCACAAGATTGGAATCCTCTGGATCAATCCCACCTATTGCTGATAACAAAGCCTACTTTTGGGAGGGGCAATTCTGTAGTACCTCAAGTGTCGACATAGCAGATGGCGACTGAGCCAAGTCGTCCAATATATTATAATTCTATGCTACTCGATTTATGTACGATTCCTTTTGGCGGCTTTATAGTTAATTTAGGAATAATGGGTGGAACAACTTCTGGCGAAGTCATTGTCGAACTACTAGGTTGATCTGTAGCTTGGTTGTTTGACGACTTTGGATTCCCGTAATCTTTATTCCTTGTCGATATCAAAGCATCATTTTGCTATTTCGAGACGGATAGCATAAGCACTTGGGATGTGGAAGCATGATCGATAGCAACCATATTAGTTTCTGAGTTTGGAAATGGATCAATCAACACCGCTGAGGTACTTGAATTCTTTAACAATTTCGTAACCTTAGCTCGATGTGGACAATCTCTCATGCAATTCTCCTCGTTACATATGTAACATGGATCACGAGGTTTCTTTTTCCCAGTAGGGTTCTTAGAAGATTTTTCAGGAGTTGAATTCTCCTATTTCTTCTTATTATTTTTCCATTTCTTCTTGCACCCTGGTTGTTTTGGATTCTTGCCCTTGTTAGATGGCACAACGTTAATCTCCGAGGCAAGAGATTTGTCATTTGCTTTTTGACTAGAAGCTGCAAGGGATTTACCAGATGGAGCCTTTGCAGTTTGTGTGCTTGAGGTGCTGATCACACCATCACTGGTGTAAGAGTGCTTGTTTGATTTAGGAGGGGGTGGAATGAAAAATTTTGATCTAGGAGCGTCAGGAATTTTGTTGTAGAGCATGCCAGATTGAGTATAGATCAAGTCTAAATATTGGGCACCAGCAATGACTTGCTCTTCAGTGACAACTCCTCTTTTCACCACGTCCTCAGTAATAGAAGGCAATAAGGACTTAATAAACCACTCAACTAAAAGATGATCAGGAACATATGTCTTTACCATTCAACGCCGACATTGCCACTCATGAATATGATCAGATATGTGAGTAGTCGTGGTCTGTTTAAAGTTGGTAAGGAGTTATGTGCCCATTTCGTACCTTATGGGTAGCTGAAAGTGGGTTAGAAAAGTAGTGGCAAGGGCGCTGAAGTTATCAAATGAAGCTCTAGGAAATTCAATATACCATTTCGCTGTTGGACCAGTGAATGTTCTCTGAAAAAGGAGAAGCCTACTCGAATCATCATTTAGGGTGTTAAATGAACACCACAAATGAAAATCCATTACGTGATTTGATAGATCTTCACCTGGATTTCCATTGAATTTAGGAATATCAGAGGGAATTTGATGAGGAGCCACCATTTTGTTTCTGGAAAAACTAGTGTCTTTTCGATCGACTAGCCCTCTAGGATTGGAAGCTACCCTAGAAACAAACAGTTCAAAGCAATTTGCAATTTCCTCTATGTATAATAGATAAGAGAGAGGCAAAGGAACCAACCTGGATCTTCCTCTTGACTCCTTGCTTGATCTCTCTCCCCCTTGATAGAGCTTGCAACTCCTCTCCTACTTATCTTGCTTAGAGAATACCTATAGAAACAAAGTAAAAAAAAACCGTCAAAGCATCTTGATCTATTATATCATAAGAATTGTAGAATCAGAAATACAATGAACATACAATGGAATTCACAAATAACAACATTCACAAATACACAATTGTATGGAGGAAAACTCAAAGAACTTTATTAAATAGCAGGGAGAATTACAACCCAGCTGTCTGATCCAGCATAATCCTCCCAGCATCAAAGCCCTCTTCACCTCATGAAAAGCAAGATCACCCAACAATACAATGCTCTTTCTCAGATACAAACTATCAGCACTTCCTTGCAGATTACAAATTCCAGCCTCTAGATCTCTCAGATGAGGGATCCATTTATAGATGTGTGCATGGGTGTGAATCATCTCTGGGTTTTTTATTAGTCTCATTCAGCTTGTTGTTCTTGGTTCCACTTGGAGATTTCTTGGATCTCTTACTCATCCCTGAGCGAATTCAGAGAGGCAAGTGTCATAGGAGAAGTTTCTAGAAGATTCCATGAGCATCCACTTAGCAAACTGTCTCAGACATTTGTCCATTCTCATTCATTGCACCCCAAAAAAAGCCTCTTTAGTATGCATCACACCTGGCTAGTGTAGGAGTCAGTATGCATTGTACCTTGACAGTGGAGCAATCAGTATGGTCTAGTTTTGGCCAGTTTTGGATGGTTTTTCAGGTGGAACTTTTGGGGAATTATGTAATCAGTTGACCATGCTCCTTTAGGGTATGAAACAACACTTTTAGGGGTTAAAGATCCCTATTTTATCGACATATAAGTTTGGGGTTGAAGTGCCCAAATATGTCTATAACACTGTGTCATAGTGATATTTTGCATATCTTGTTTTTCTTCTATGGCAAACACTTTTGATTCAAATTTAGCAGACAAGGATGTAAAAATTTTCTCAACTAAGGTAACTTCCTTATTTCTTCACCCAGATTCTTCATACAATTAACAACCTCATCTATACGTACAAAGTAACTAGCGATATTATCATCACTATGCATCTTAAGAGTTTCATACTGAATTCTGAGAGTTTGAAGCTTAGCACATTTTACCTGAGAGTCTCCTTCGTAGCTATGAATGATTTTGTCCCATATGTCTTTGGTTGATTTGGGCTGCATGACTTTGACAAACTTTGATTATGGCAAACGTCTCAATAAAGTATTGATAGCTTTGGCATTGGATTCATATTGCTTTTTACTTGTCGTGTCTGTAAGAATTGTTGTTGTAAATTTATATCCTCCTTCCACAATTTCTCAGACATCTGTTCTAAGAGATTGTAGATAGGATGTCGTTCTTATTTTCCAATAAACAAAGTTTCTCCCATCAAAGATTGGTAGTCTGATGGATCCCATGCTTTTGTGATTATTGATCTTGATGGATCTTCCTTCAAGTGATCAAGCTTCTTCTGAAGGACTTGCTCTGATAGCAATTGTTGGAAATAATACTGAGAGGGGGGGTGAATCAGTATTATCAGATCAAGAATTTTTCTTTTTCATAATCAGATTTATATATGCTGCTTCATAGAGGGGAACTAGCGTGTACACACAACTGTCTTTAAGGCAACCATCATTTATGCAGTAAACTTATGATTCAATTAATTCATCAAATGTTGATCTTTAATTAGTGCATCAGTACTTCATCAATCATTAAACAGTAACCATGTGCAGTATAAACATAATAAACCATTACACATAAGCAACACACATGAACACCAAGATTTAAGGTGGAAACCCAATGTGGGTGAAAACCACTTGTTACTGTCGCCTCTATCTTCTTCTAATAATAAGAAAACCTATTTACAATCTTGTATTGGAGCAGACTCATACCGGTACGCAAGCTTCTACCTGCAAAAGGTTAAAACCTTCTCTCATTCTCCAGCTTCTACTGGAAGGGAGCTACAACCCCCTAGCTCTTGTACTAGCCAATATGTTTACTAGTACGTAGGAGCCAGCCTACAGAAAATGCCACTCTTCCACCAAGGACCACGTTTCATGAATTTCAGACTGGATGCTCCTAGCACATATCAAGACATATGAAGACCTTCACTATTCAATAACCCATCAGAAGTTTAGAAACTCAAACTTCATCAACCAACATGTAGTTAATCTGAAACATTCAAATCATTGTCATCAGAACACTGTGCTGAACCCAGAAACCTGTATCAACATTCAGAACCAACTGAAACCTCGAAAATTCATGTGTCAGATTGTATATGCTACTTCAATGAAGGAAACCTGCATGTATATGCTACTTCCTTCAGCCCAACCTGCGTATACCTCTAAATATTTTGAATAATAAAATATCTAAATCACAAATTGTACCAACTAGCAGTGTACTGAACATCTATTGTCGACTTACAGAACTTTACATAGGAAGACAACATAAAACACTTCTTCTTACTTATACAATCAATCAAATATCAACCTCCTTGTGCATTTAGATTTACATTTAGATCTAAGAAGACTTCATTGACAGACAATAGTAAAATAGTAGTAGCAATAAATCAGCAATACTAATTTGATAGATTAGTCATCTCTAAACATCAAGCCTTTCGTTTGTATACGCTACTTGAAAGAACATAACCTACGTGTATACACTCTTTTGGCGAAACGAACTTGCATACAAATCTACAAATATTGACTCAGAAATTTGCTGCAATTCCAAACTTTAGACAAACCTAGATCATGATAAATAACAAATAAAATAGACACAAAACATCATATCTAGCCTCAACCAATATCAGATCATTCAAGAATAAGTCATTTCAGGTCTCATGATCCTGATCCAATATTGAACTCAAGGTGCACATAAATATTTCAGATCTAGTCCCAAACATAACCCTGCAACATAAAATATACTTCATATAGAAGTATTCCTTAGGATCTTATTCACTTGCACATCTAGCCTTATGCTCCTCTCTTATTTATATAGTTTTTGGCCTTTCTCAATACCATGGACCGAATCCACTTAGGACCAATACCTTGGATCAAATACCATAGACCAAATACCTCAGACTAAATACCTAGGGTCAATATCATGGTCGAAGGATACCTTGGACCAAAAACCTTGAACCAAAACCATAGTTTTCAACATGTACACGCTTTACCTTCTGTGGGAGCGCATGTGTATGTTATACATTTCTATTATGAGTACCTGCGTGTATACACCGCTTGGACTAAGTGAACTTGCATGTATCTATTAAACTTCTCTAACATCATCTTCTTCCTTCAACTTATTTATTCTGATCAATAGACCTTAGTTCCATCTTCCTGATCCTTTGTACCACTACCCTATTGCCTCTGAATATTCCTACTAGCCTCTTATCAAAACTAAGTTGACCTGTAGAGTTGCCATCAAGGACAAATAAAGCCAACAAAATGTAGCCAAGTGGTATATTGAATTACCATGCACCTTTGTTAATACTTTTCATACACTCGCCAGGGAATTCTTAAATCACCTCCACCTACCAATCTATTATGAAACTAATGCGGAGATCCTTGTAGGTTTTAACCCCGTGCAGAAATTACCTGCATACGAAATCTAAAACAAATCAAATAAACAATGTGAGATCATAACACATAAAACACATATACACAAAGATTTTCCTCTGGATCCCAAAACTGGGACTACCAGCTTGATTTTTCATTATATTCCTTTCAATGTTATAATATATATTTATACATGCCGAAGCATCCAATACCATGGACCGAAAACCATCACGTCCAATACCATGGACCGAAAACAATTGCATCCAAACAACATGTGTGAAAATCATGCACAAAACCATAGGTGGGTCCACCCAACCTAACATAGGGTCCAAAACCAAAATTTTCTGGGGCGCTGCCCTGGACCCCATAAAGTGGGGTTATCAGTACACCTCAAACCCCTGTGACCCCTGCCCGCCCCCCCCGCTACACAATCGGCGCAATGAAGAGGGTCTCCACCCCCCTCTAACCCCCTCGGTTAACTATGTGGGCTAGTTGTGGAAAGAATATAACACAAACCAACATTCTCCCACTTGTTGTTTTCTTTCCACAGGGGGCCACAGGGGAGCTTAGTCATTTTTCCAGCCCTAAAATGCCCATTGTCTCTCTACACCAAGAGAACTTCTCAGAGCACACAGATTGTGTTAGTGCATCTGCAGTATTCTTCAAAGTGTCCACCTTTACCAACAACACCTTTTTGTCTTCTATCATATCCCTCACAAAGTGATACTGAACATCAATGTGCTTTGTCTTTGAATGATATGCAAGGTTCTTTGCCAAGAAAATTGCACTTTTTCTGTCACAGTCTATCCTTAGAACTCCCTGTACTAACCCCATACTTGAACACAAGCTTTGCATCCAAATTGCTTCCTTGCTTGCATGAGTGGCTGCCATGTATTCTTCCTCTGTAGTTGATAGCGCCACTACAAATTGTTTCTTACTCATCCAATTGAATGCACCTCCAAATAGGTTAAACACATACCCACTTGTAGATCTTCTCTGATCCAAATCTCTAACCCAGTCTGCAGCAACAAAGCCATGAATATTCAACATTCTGTCCAATCCTGATCTTCCTTGATAGCACAAACCATAATCACTAGTGGCACGCAAATACTTGAAAACCCGTTTCATTGTTGTCCAGTGCTTCTTCCCTGGTTTTGACATAAAGCTACTCAATACTCCCACTTCATGTGCAATGTCTGGTTTAGTATAGACCATTGCATACATCAAGTTACCGACTGCACTTGCATATGGAACACGAGACATGTTCTCTTCCTCTTCTTGTGTCTTGGGACACTGTTCAGTAGATAACCTCACATCTATAGGAATAGGAACCTTCACCGGTTTACTATCCCGCATATTAAACCTTGTAGTATTGTCTCGACATACTTCCTCTGGTTTAGCCAGAGCTTCCTCTTTGCCCAATCTCTTTTAATTTCCATGCCCAAATATAGTTTGCAGCACCAATATCTTTCATGTTGAATTTGGAGGACAATTGGGTCTTCAAATCCTGGATAATTTCTTTGTCATTTCCAATCAGCAACATATTATCCACATACAAGACCATATAAATAACATAGTCACCAATTAATTTAAAATACACATAATGATCTACTTTTCTTTTGGTGGAGCCAAGTCCTCGTATAAATGTATCAAATTTTTGATACCACATCCTTGGTGACTGTTTTAACCCATGCAAAGACTTCTTTAACTTGCATACCAGTTCTTTCTTACCCTTCATCGCAAAGCCTTCAGGTTGCTTCATGTATATTTCTCTTCCAAATCCCCGTGAAGAAATGTTGTCTTCACATCCATCTATTCTACCTCAAAATCAAAAGCAGCAACAACAGATAAAAGTAATCTAATAGAAGTTACCTTGGCAACAGGAGAAAAAATATCACCAAAAATCAATTCCCGGCACCTGGGAATAACCTTTTGCTACCAACCGAGCTTTGTATTTCTCCACCTTCCCTTCTGCATTTGTCTTCTTCTTGAACACCCATTTTTTGCTGATGTGTTTCCTTCTAGCCAGCAAATCCACCAGATCCCAAGCCTCATTTTTTTGCAAAGATGCCATTTCATCAACCATGGCCTCTTTCCAAAGTTTGCCATCCTCTGAATCTACTAATTCTTTCACAGTTCTGGGATCATCGTCAGTAATAGATAAAGCAAAGTTTGAATAGAAAGCAGATGGACTATACCTTTATGGTTTCCTTCTTTCTCGAACTGATCTTCTCACACCCAGAGTTTATGGCTCTTCATCTTCTGATTCCTCCTCTGTTATAGAGTTTGATTCTTCCTTCTTAAGCTCAAACTCTATCTTCTCAGGTTCCTTTGGTTGGACTTCATGTTTAATAACAACTTTTACCTCTCTAAACACCAAATCTCGGCTGTACACAACCTTCCGTGTAACTGTGTTCCAAAGCTTATAACCCTTTAAACCATCCTTATACCCAATAAAGATGCACTTTTCAGATTTACTATCCAACTTGGTTCGTTTCTCCTTTGGAATATGTACATATGCATCACATCCAAATACCCTCAGATGTGAAAGAGAGGGTTTCTTACCAGTACGTACCTCTTGTGGAGTCTTGTCCTCCAACGCTGATGAAGGTGACTTGTTGACTAGGTAACATGTTGTATCCACCGCCTCTTTCCAAAATTCCTCTCCTAACCCGGCACCACTGAGCATGCTTCTTGCCCTTTCCATCAACATTTTGTTCATTCTTTCTGCAACTCCATTTTGCTGAGGTGTATATGGAGTAGTCTTCTGCCATGCTATACCACACTTCTTACAGAATTCTTCAAATTCCTTGCTGCAAAATTCTCCACCATTATCTATCCTCAGTGTCCATCAATGTCTTATTCATTCTTTTTGTAACTCCATTTTGCTGAGGTGTATATGGAGTAGTCTTCTGTCATGATATACCACACTTCTTACAAAATTCTACATATTCCTTGCTGCAAAACTCTCCACCATTTTCTGTCCTCAGTACCTTTATCTTCTTCTCTGTCTGATTTTCCACCAGAGCCTTAAACTCTTTAAACCTGCCAAAGACTTCAGATTTCTTCTTAAGGAAATATATCCATGTATTCCTTGAGAAGTCATCTATAAATGAACATAGTACACAAACTTACCCAATGATGGAACCTTCACAGGTCCAAACACATCACTGTGCACAAGCTCTAATATCTGTTTCGCCCTCTTACAACCAGAGGGGAAACTCACCCGATTCTGCTTCCCATATACACAATTTTCACAGAAATCAAAATCCAGAGAGCTATTACTCATACCTTCGACCATACCTTTACCATGAAGTATTCGAACGCCCTTCTCTCCAATATGTCCAAGCCTTTGATGCCACAACATGGTCTTCTCTCCAGAGACCACAAGATTTTTTGCTCCATTTTCACGAACCATAGAACTATTGCACCCATCAACAACAGTGCTACCTTGCAGCTTGTACAAAGTTCCAATCCGAACTCCCCGCATCAATACCAGTGCACCTCGAACCATCTTGCAAATATCCTTCTCGAACAATGTCTTTACACCTGCATCAACCAACTTGCTTACAAAAATCAAATTTCCAGCCAATACAGGAATATGCAGAACACCCAGAAGGGTTCTAACCCTTCCACCTTGCAAATTCAACTTCACTTTTCCACGACCAACGATTCTAGCCTTCCTATCATCTCCGAAGAAGACATCACCACCATCGTATTTCTCATACTCACAGAACCACTTTCTATGGGGAGTGAAGTGAAAGGATGCACCTGAGTCAATTAACCATGCCTCGTGATCTACATGTGTACTTGAAGCACATCCCCACCTTCATCTGAGGTAGTTTTCGCCTATCCAGAAGGAGCATCATCAGATCCATTTCCTTTATCAGGGGCTTTATATTTACACTCCCTTCTGAAGTGCCCTTCCTTTCCGCATTTCCAGCACACCACCTTTGTAGGTTTTCCTGGAGATTTAGATCTCCCTCTAGATTTAGATCTCCCACTCGATGACTTATTTTTGTTTCTGTTCTGGGACCGTCCTCGTACAGACAAGGCATCACCATTCTGGTTGTCCATTTTTTTCCATCTCATCTCCTCCGATAGCAAGGCTGAGACTATTTCATCAAATTGCAAAGCAGTTGCATTGCTACCTATTGCAATAACCAGACTATCCCACGAATCTGGTAGAGAACACAACAAACTGATGCACTTATCTTCATCTGAAATTTTAATATCAACAGATAATAACTGAATTACCACAGTATTAAAC
>APFE030303444.1:95903-126250 GCA_000404065.3 Pinus taeda
GAGATTAGCAAGTACAAAACTCGACTTGTTACAAAAGGATACTCACAGGTACATGGCATAGACTACACAAAGACATTTGCACCTGTTGCAAAAATGGACTCCATTAGACTAGTTTTAGCCATTGCTGCTTCTTGTAGATGGGAAGTTCATCACATGGATGTGAAGAGTGCATTTCTTCATGGAGATCTCAAGGAGGAGATATATATGGAGCATCGATAGGATACATTCAGAACTCTTCCCTCGTTTGCAGATTAAAGAAATCTTTGTATGGCCTAAAACAGGCTCCCAGAGCCTGGTATGCAAAGATGGATTCTTTCCTGATTTCCATTGGATTCATTTGATGCAAATCTGATCCAAATGTTTATTTTCTGCAACATGATGATTCCCTTTTGTTGATAGTACTTTATGTATATTATTTACTGATGACATGGAACCTTACCTCAACTATTGATTCAGGAAAATCAGCACTGCACGATCGATTTTCCATGACAAATTTGGGACTGTTGCACTATTTTCTTGGTCTTGAAGTTTCTTAGTCTACTTCAGGGGTCAAGATGGCATAGTCTAAGTATGCATCAAATCTACTTGTCCACTTTCAGATGACATAATGCAAGCCAGCAACATCTCCCTTTCTTTCGGGGATCAGATTTGAGGATGCGGATACTATACCTTTGGTGGGCAGTACACTGTATCGACAATTAGTTGGGAGTTTTTTTTATCTTACTCACACCCAACCTGATATATCTTTTGTAGTAGTTGTTTGTTCCAGATATGTGTAGGAGCCCCATGAGCTTCACTGGAAAGCTCCAAAGAGAATCCTTAGATATGTGAAAGGTACTTCCAATTTTCATATCTTTTAGGCCACAGATTGCCCAGTTTCACTGATTGGGTACATAGATTTTGACTGGGCTGGCGATGGTATAGATCGCTACTCCACCTCTGGTGATGTTTTCAGCTTTGGTTCAGGGCCTTTTTACTGGTCTAGTAAGAAGCAATCCACGATGGCTTTATCTACAGCCGAGGCAAAGTATAGAGGTGTAGTGAATGTAGCTACACAAGCTATTTGGTTATAGGGGCTTCTCTCTGAGTTTGGTATTCAATATCTACTTCTGATTGTCATATTTTTTGACAACTAGGGGTCCATTCAAATATCAATTGATCCAGTTTGGAGGTAGAGGACCAAGCACATCGAGATTCACATGCATTACATCCGCGAGCTAATCTGTGACTGAGTCATATCACTGTAGTACTGCCCCACTGAGTAGCAGGTTGCAGACATGTTCACCAAGTCTTTCACTGAAAAGAAATTTTTAGAACTGAGAACTATGCTTGGAGTGGTGGAGATAGCTGAGTAGGCCCTTCTCGCCACTTAGCCCTTTTTTGCTCTTTTGGGGGGGGTGTTCCCATGATGTTTTCCCTATTTCTTCATTTTATGAGGATCTTTCATTTATTGTACCTGGGTACCTAACATGGCATCTTGGCTGGGACTCAATTTAGATAAGTGATTTAGGATGAAGGGGGGTGTTGGAATATAATCCTAACATCTACATTTATTTTTTAGCCTAAGTATCCTTGACTTAGCAACATGCACTAAAAGTCATGTTCACACTTGGTTTTTGGTAAACTAGCTCGGTGGACCAACTTTCCCTTGTTTTTTGCCTTTAAAGGCTTAATATTATGGAAATATTGGTCCAACCACTTTCTTAAACCATTTAGACATCTAAGTGCATGTTCACACCTAACCACACCTCATCCACTTGAGTTATTTGATGATTGGCACCCCACATGAAGATTCCCCCTTAAATCAAGGGATTTGGTCCCTCAAATCATTTTAGCATGTTTTAAAATTTCCTTCCTTGGGAAATGTGCCCCTCCTCACGCTTTCCTCATTGTTGATAGTTGGCATAGGTTGTCTTGAGTCATTGTTGCTATTTTGGGCCTCCCTTTAGATTTTCTTAGCCTTTTCTAGTTTTTTACTAGTTTTTTCCTAGTTTTCTAGATTCGGCAATTTATATATAACCACCTCCCTTTGGGATTAGACGTTTGGTTGCTCATGTATTAATATTTTTCATTAATTTAATACATTGATTCTATGGAGAAAATTCTTTCTCTCCTCTCTTGAATATTAGCAAATTACTTGTGTTTAATTTAACTATAATTCTAAATCTATCGGAGTTTCTGTGGGAATTCTACACAATTCCAACATTGACTACTCTCTCTTGCCAATTGCTTTATAAAGTATTGTGGTCATATCCTTCTTCTCTGACCTCACACTTTAAGGCGAATTTTGTATACCTAAAAGTACCTCCTCATTAGCTCAGAGGAGATCACTATGCTTTTGGTTGAAATATACCCTTTTTTCTAGCCTATTTAAGACTATAATGCAATCTATGTACCACGAGGACAATGTTATGCTAGTCTATAACACTTTGGCTCTTCATCTAACTTGTGCTACCAAATTCTCACTCAGTCCAAAGGAAAGAATCCCAAGTTAACTTACTATGACACTCTTTCTCACATAAGGAAACTCTCATATGGTGGAATGTGATCGCTTTATCCTCATCTACAACTTTTTCCCAAACAAATAAAGCACTTAAAAGTGGATAAAATCATTAAAGCATGAGGAAGTTTTTTCGTAAACAAATAAAGCGGATAAAATCTTAAAGCACTTAAAAACGGATAAAAGCTTTAAATCGCGTAAAAGAGGATAAAAGAATTAAAGCATGAGGACAATCTTCCCAAATTGCACTAGGTACAAACTAATAGTCTTCATAGCCTCCATTTTTCCTAGAAATTGACCATTGATAAAAGTATTGTAATTCATTACATTGTTATGTTGTTAACATATTTGAGAGAGATAGTTTTGGAGATAGGAGTTGGAGGGGACGCTGCTACAACTTAATCTATTGGTTGCAATTTCCTTCCTATTGATTAATAATATAGATCGAGTGTTCTTCCTTCCTAATTGTTGTTCATTGGTCACTTCTTGTGTTTAACTAATGATTTCTTGGAAGTTTTACTTGTAACAATTTATTTAGTGATGTTTACATGTTCATTTCTTATAGCTTTGATTGATGATATTATTATGCTATGAGGTTTTCTTTGTTTTCCTTTGTGTGCATGATTATCCTTTGGAGCTAGTTGGGAGTGTTTCTTAACTATGCTGACGACTCCACCTAATCTACTGGAAATCCATGCAAGTTGTTCTCTAGCCTTTCTTTGTCAATCTTTGCTTCACTTCTTGCATTCCTAGAAAAGAGTCAAGCCTTAGAAAAATCTATCTGTTACCTTGTATGTCTTGAGTTTCCTGGAAAAATCAAGAGGGTGTTTTCTTGTCCAATCAAGCACAATTCCCTAAAACAAGCATTTGGCTTTTGTGTAATCTAGTTTACCATGGGTATCACCCTCGAAATGAGGGGAAGTGCCCATTGGGTTTTCCATGGATATGTATCATGGAAAAAAAAAAAAAAAATCAAAGCCTTAGAACAAACCATCCCTTACCATGTTTGTCTCGAATTTTTGGGAAAACTTGATAGGATGTTTGCTTGTCCAACCGAACACAATTCCCTACAACAAGTATTTGACTTTTGTATAATCTAATTTACCATCAGTACCACCATCAAAATGAGGAGAAATGCCCATCAATCAAAACCCAAAAGTACAAGTTTGATGATGATTTATATTAAATCAAGAGAAAATCTTTCAATAACTTCAAAAAAATGACAAAGTAAAAATATATAACCATGCATCAATAAATAAGTTTTAAATGACAAAGTAAAAATTTATAACCATGAGTTAATAAATAAGTTTTAAATAGCCAAGTAAAGATATCTAAATATATGCATCAATAGATAAGTTCTGCATCTTGTCACGCTCTCTCTTTCCTTCAAATATCTAAATAAAGAGTTACTCAATCACCAATTACAAGATAACAACGAAAAAGTTATCTTCCAATAACTTTCCAAAATGACAATATTAAATGTCAAAGTAAGTTGTCTCAATAAATAAGTTTTGAAATCTTTCCAGGCTCTCTTCTTAATTCAAATATGTAAATAAAATGTGGCTCAACCACCAATAACAATATTCGTAGATAACGTTAAAAAAAACTCTTGATAAGATTTAAATTGTTTATATATATTCTTTTCATGAGTAATAAATTGTTTAAGATATATTCTTTTCATGAGTAATAAATCGTTTATATAAAGGTGAATGATTTTACATATATCAATTTATCTCATTGCTCATCCGGACCCTCTAATAATTAATATTATTTATACCAATAATACCATGTGTTGATTAGGATATTGACACTGAAATGAGCCAATGCCTTTAGGTTCGACAAAAAAATCAGAAATGTTGAATGATGTGGAGACCTTATCTGAATCGATAGCGGGACTTTTATGGCACTCAATAATGAGTGTTTTTATAAACTTGCCATTCCAATTAGCTTACGACTCTTAAATACTTTTATATTATAATATTTAGACACATGGAGTAATTAATTAGACACATGTGATTGTTTTTTTGGATCTTTACCTTTTGAAATACTCATATTAGATTAGTGGGTGTAGGGCCTACATACCACCACTAGGAGTCAGACTATCTTCTAAAGAGATTCAAATGAAATCAATTAGGAAATCTTTGCAAATACAAATAGTACTCAAGGAGATTACAACATAAAGTCTTGTTGTTGATATTGTCCTTTCTAATCAAGATATATTTAATATCTTCAAGCAGAGAAATCAAGAATCTCCTTACACCATAGAGTCTTGTTGTTGATTTCTAATCAAGATATATTTAATATCTTCAAGCAGAGAAATCAAGAATCTTGTCTCATAAACGACTCCTTATTTTATTTTAGAAAAGCCTCTCTTGGAATCACGGTAAATCTTCTTGAGTTATAATAAATTTTCAAATAGAAAATTATTATTTCATTTTACAAAACAACTTTTAGTAAAGCATAATCATGTAAACAAATTAACGCTCCTAAAGTTTAAACTATAGCAATGAATAGATTGCAAACATGAAGCAAAAGGATGGAGAATTGATATAAAAAATAAATATTTGAATAAGGAAAATATGACAATTATGAGGCCCAACATCACCCCCAACCGACCTGATTGCATGTCCTCATGCAATAATTTTTAGGACATGCAATAATTTTTTATCGAGCAAATAAATAATTGACATGCAATGCAGTTAGGGAATAAATTTCATAAATATCTAAATTTATTTTTTTATCTATTGGAAAGCTAATTACTCATCTTGTTGAGATATTTTATAATCATATTGGTAGCAGAATAGAGGACACCCTTGAAGAGAGCTTGTTAGAAGTTAGTCATACTGAAGGGCTCCCTATTCTTCTCCTCTCTTGATGATTTCATCCATTTCAATCTGGCTCCTTTAAGTACATCTTCTTGAGTATCCTCAAATAATCAAGCCTTGAAATCAATACCTCTACATGAATGTCCCTAAGTGTAGTGGGGACATTTTTCTTTCAAGCAAATTTGTTATGCATATGGAATGTAGTGAATGAATTATCGCACTCTACTCTTACCCATAGCTCACAATTATGCTCATTTCAATAAAAGGTGCTATGATATTTCTACCATTTTATTTGGTTTTGGGAAAATAATATAAAAGCATGTAGTTGAATATCTCCAACAAATGGTGCAATGTTTTCATTCCTTTGCTTAGGAAACAAGAAATTGTGCATATAAAGTTCACATAAGAGATATTTTACACATTTGTTTTTCTTATGAAAAATATTTATGAAGACACTAGCAAAATCATAAGAAAATCCATGTTGCATAGCCTGAATTTTGAGCATTAATTATTATTCAGTCAAGAATAAAGAATAGTTGTAAGACGAGGGTCTACAAGCCATGATTTATATAATCATAGAACATATATTGTTTTTCTCCTTTGTAAGTTTGTGAACCCGTTTTTGTAGCTTACGTTTCTCTTTCCTTACATCATTCAATTCTTCAGTTGTCTCTATTTTTGTATGAGTCAATGCATAAAATTTCTTTAGCAATTTCTGATGTTGGTCTCGAGGAACTAGTTATTTATGACATTTAGCTATAAATTTTCTTAAAGTTTGCATTTCATCCTCTAAAATCAATGGAGAATAAGGAGGTACAACCTCAATTTACACTCATGTTTCAATTAAAATTCTTCCTTAAGTCTGGGTCTCTATTGTTTGAAGTTTTGAAATTTTCCTCCTTTTATGAACCTTAGACTGTCTTACTACCTTCCTCCTATGACCAGTTTGGGGTTGTTTACCAACTGCTAAATGATTCTCCAATTCCTAGATCCTTCTCTTCAAAGTGGCATTCTCTTTTTTCAAAGTAATAATTCTCCTAAAAGGCTTGTTCTTATTTTTATTCCTTCCTTCCACAGGGATTTTATCTTTTTGTTTATTACTTTTAGGATGGGTTTTCAAAGGATCATCAAAAGGAATATATGATTTAGTTATTAACATTCAGCAATAGGCTCATGTACTTAAGCAACTGACAAATTAGCCACTAAAGGATTTGCTGGAAAATTACAAACTATAGTGGATACATAATCAACAATTGAAAGATCATTTTGAAATTCTTGTGCCACTACTATTAAATAACTAATAACATGGTCCTCAACTGTATTAATTAGAAAATCAATAGAGGGTTGTTGAATTGTGTCATCCAAAGATTCAGTGGAAGGTTCATGAATTTTGGTTATGGAGTCAATAGAAAATTATTGGATAGTAGACATAGAGTTAGAAGAGGGCTCCAAAACTGTGGTTGTTGAAGAATTAATGGGAAAGGTTTGGAACATTGTTACTAGAGATCCAATAGTTAATTCCTTAGTTGTATTGACTAGAATATCATCAAAACTTTCTTAAGACACAACAATTGTCCCATCTCCCATATCCATAGTTTCCAGTAAATTTTCAACTTCCTCGAATGTTTGTTCCAATTCCACATTCGATACTTCCTGATGTAAATCCATCCTTTATAATACTTGCGGGTTCTCAATATTATGAGTATCTTTGTCCAAGCTCTTTTCAAGTGATTTATGGGCCCTTTGAAGGTCTTTCACTTCTTCTTCCCAAGAATTCTCATGGTTTAAATCTATCTCACCAATAGGAGTAGTCATTCTTGAGGAAACAAGGGGAGATGAATTTTGGCCTTGTTGTAATGACATTATTCGAGATGACCTTCTTCGTTTTTGAGGTAAGGTTGCTAAAAAGGATGTGAATTTTTTTCCATCCCAGTGAGTTTCTAAAAAACTGAAGTTTTAGTTTGCAAAGCTTCTTGTGAAATACTTTTAGACAAAGGAACTTCATTTTGAGGAGTTTCTATAGGGGTAGTTTCAAGATTTACTTCAAAATTTTGATCATCAACTCCAACTTCTTAATTTTCAGTACTCACTATAGTTTCAAGGTTTCCACTATCAATTAAATTTAATGGTTTTCAGTGTCTTCCACATTTTCTGGAATGTTTCCTAACTACTTATTTAACCTTTTTAACTCAACATGTAGTCTCATGCAAGATGGATTTCAACAAGGGGATATTCAGGGTTACCTTTTGCCTCAAGTACGCCATCAATTTGAGGTGGCGAACTCAGAACACAACATATCTTCCATCACATGCACTGTACCTTTGAATGATTTCCACCAATTATTTACACGGTTCTGAAAATAAGCGCAGATTATAACCCCTTCCTTTTTTTACTATTTCATATCCATTTTCTAAGAATAGGAGAATTACATTCTACAATGAGGTGTGCAATTCATACCATTTCTCTCATTTAGATATAAGCCATGTAACTTCGACTATGGTTTCTTCGTTTACTGGGACCTATACATTTCTTATTGTTATTATCCCTTCATTCATATTTTGCAAAAATTCTAATGTTACTTCTTTGTCAAACCCTTGGGTCCTTTTGAAGTAGTCCAACCATCTTAAGCGGTTCAGAATATTGCGCACCTCATTTGTGGCGCATAGATGGCTTGGTTCATATCAAATAGTTTTTCCTCCCATTGTTGCAAGCTACAACTTCCATTGGTTGTTTGAAACAACTACAAACTCTACAAAAAAATAAGGTCATCCTTACCAATTTGCTAACATTCATATTCAGAATTATGGTAATAACACATAAAAACGATAGAGTGTAAGGTACTAAAGTAACAACATGTGAATAATAACACATCATGCAACAATATTGAAGAGATAAAAACAAAAGACTTATTAATTGCATCCCCACCCCCAAATGAAACTAAAAGTTGTTTGTGGCTAGTAATCAAATCGATCATAATGGGAGAGGTCATCCAAGCAGTTATTTCAAATAGTTTGACTGTATTGGTTGTACTTTTCCACACAAAACAGTAATGGAACTGTTGTCAAAACATTTGCATGGAAATAAGATAATTTCCTTGAAAAAGGAAATATATGGTGCAATAATTAGTTTGCTTGATACCCATTTATGGAAATAATAAATAATAATTGAAGGGTGCAGATAAATAAATACGAAGGTAAAGAAATGATAATCAAACATTATACTCCATCATTATAGGTATAATAAGTATTATCCCTTTTATTGTATCAAAATTACAATAAATCCTAATTGAGTGAGCAAGATGCAACAACTTCTAAGGGTCCCATGTTTCATAATATCCAAATGTAGTGGAGCATAGAAGCATTAGTTTTGTAGGATATTTCAAGTAATTCCCTGAAAGCAAAAATATGGAGTTCATTTTTCTTGGCCTTGACTTATAGGAGTAATGGTGATTGATTGTGATCAAGACTTTCCCAAGGTAAACTATGTAATGTTATTTATTTTATATCTCCTTTTACCCGGCATAATCCCGCAACCAACAAGCATGTTCAATACCCTATGAGTTTGCTTGTATTTCCATCTTTCTATTAAAGATTTAGCTTATATAATAGTTTCTATGGAAGATGGAAAATACAATAGGTTATTTATAGAGTATATTATTTTGTTGAAAATAGCAACAATAAATGCTAAATATAGAAGTGCTAAATTTAGTACTTCTATAAATAGCATTTCAGGATACCTTCCTATTTTAGTCAATCCCTAAAACTAAAATAGTAAAGTAAAATTTTAATTTGATCTTAGTAGTTGTTTGTAAAATAATTAATTAATTCACCATGAGTTAATCAATTAAGGAAAATCAAACATGAAGTCTATGTGGGGACATGCAACAATTTCTCCATTAATTGAGGAATTTATCCATTAGTTAAAGAGATAAGGATGAGTTGCTGTGCTGTAATCCTAGCCGCACCCTGTTGGTTACTCCCTCCTTTGCACGGTCTTATCCACTATGGATCTCGGAGGTGGCCCTGAGGCCCCTCCTCCCCTATCTCTAGAGCTTGAAGCTTTCAGATCCCTCATCACAACTACTCGGAAATGTCCAATCTCCAGTTCACAGCAAAAGTTCGTCAAAAAGTTGGAAAACATCCCCACGGTGACTTTGCCTATGGAGGAAACTTGCAGAACAGTGCTGAACCTAGCCTAAAGAGGCCTCATTGGCCAGTTCACAGGGCTATGGCAATCCTCGAAAGAAGTTAAAGAATGGGTTAAACGGAACTAGATACCTTTGGTTTCAGAAGGAATAAAAAGCCATTTCGTTGGAAAAGGGTATTTTGTATTTGTGTTTGATAATGCGAAAGATAGAAGCTTGATCTTCAGAAATGGGCCATATTTTATGGGCCCTCAAGGGCTTTATCTGAATAAATGGTCACCAGATTTTGATCCGACACAGGACGTGCCCACGACAGTGCTTGTATGGGTGCTTCTTCCACAACTCCCCCTTCATTGCTGGAGCCAGAGATCGCTGCAATCCATTGGTAATGCTCTAGGCAGATACATAGACCAAGCATCGCGGAAGGATCAGTTCTCTAGTGCCCGAATATGTGTAGAGGTCGATCTGGAAGTTGGATTACCTGAAGCCATCAAACTTTCGGTTGTAGATTGGACACATATCCAAGAGCTTGACTACGGACAACTCCCCTTCAAATGTCCACACTATCACGAACACGTGCACTTCACAAGATACTGCAAGAAGAAAAATGAGGAGGCAATAGAGAAAGAAAAAGGAGAACAATGGAAACAAGTAAAGAAAATAGCAAACAACAGATAAAACAATAAAAACAAAGGCAAAGAGACAGGGAACAAATCAGGGCAAGAAAGTGCAAACATTTATAACACAGGAAGCAAGGAAACCATCAGCATCGAGGAGGACAAAAATCCTTTTGAATCTCTCAAAACACCTTTAGATTCTCTAGAGGCAGATCGAGACGGTCTCCCCCAGCTGAACAACATCGACTCTCAAGATCTAGGCAATACTACAAGCCTGATTCCAGGCAGTACTTCTTCCCCTTCATATGCAGACATAATTAGAAAAAAGAAAAAGGATGTAGAAAATGGAGGCTCTTCGGATGATGAGACCTTCGAGAGGCCATCAAAGAGAGGTAGAAGGAAATCAAATAAGGAAACCAGGGAAGAAGAATTAGAAAGAAAAAAAACCCTTGGAAGTCAAGCCACCTTTGAGATGACCCTAGGGAGGAATACCAGACCAAGGGTTCCTAAGGGAGGTGGACCCACCCCAACAAGTTGTAAATGATGCAGCTGGTCTCTTGGAACTGCAAGGGTTTAGGGAATCCCACTAAGGCAGAGGCTATTAAATATCTATTGAAAATGGAATCCACAGACATGCTCATGCTTCAAGAGACAAAAATAGAAGGGAAGATCCTTCTAAACACAAGCAACACAAAATGGAAATTTGATTCATGAAAGGTAGTTAGTGCTAGAGGTTCGGCTGGAGGAATAGGCACATTCTAGTCTAAAAACATCTTTTCTTTTGAAAGATCCTATGAGACTCAACACTGGATCTATACTGAACTACGCCATACAACAAGCAACTTCATCTTAGCTCTTTTCAATATGTATGTTCCCATGCATTATGTTGAAAATAAAGAGTGCTAGAAGACACTCTCGGACTATTTAGAACTCCTCAATCCTAAGAATATAATCATAGGAGGAGATCTGAACATTATTATGGATCCCAAAGAGAAGAGAGGTGGGACCTTCACAAGGTATCCTCTCCTCTTCACGGTGGAAAATCGCATTCTCCAGTGGGATTTAGTAGATTTCAAGCCAGTGAAAGGACCAACAATAGAACATGGGAAAATCATATTTCAGCAAGGCTGGACAGATTTCTCACCAGCAGCTCCATCATGATGGACAAAAGAATTATTTTCACCAAGATTCTTCCAAAACTTACCTCGGACCACAAACCTATCCTTTTCTGCTTAAAGGAAGAAGAAGACTTAGGTCCTCTCCCTTTCCGCTTTAGCCCTCTCTGGGCTGAAAGAGAAGGGTTTTTTGAAACAATTCAATCAACCTGGGAAAAAGATGTAACAGGCTCCCCAAGCTTTGTGTGGGAACAAAAAATGAAAAATGAAAAGAAGGCCCTAAAAGAATGGGTAAAGAAATCTTTAAAATCCCCCACTAGCCAGAGGAAAGAAGTAGTCCATCAGCTGGCAGAATTTCAATTCAAACTGGGAAAGAAAGAAATCTCCCCCATGGAATTAGATAAAGAAAAATCTGCTCAAAGGAAAACATATAGCTCCTTTAGAAGTGAAGAAGAATATTGACGTTTAAAGTCTCGCAGCTTGTGGCTCAAAGCTGGGGATAGAAACACTACATACTTCCACAGACAATATAAGGCCCGCCTTTCATGAAATTATATTGCAGAAATCACTACATCCAATGGACAGGTGTGCAAAGGATTTGATCAAATAAAGGAAGCTGCTGAGAAGCACTTCCAAAACCTTCTTAGTGCTGAAAGGGATGGGAGCAAGGAGGATATATCACATTTCCTCTCAAATATTCTGAACCTAGTTAGCCCAAATGATAACAACATACTCTTGAGCTCAATTAAGGAAGAAAAAATATCAAAAATTGTTTGGTCCATGGAGCCAGACAAAGCCCCTGGCCCATATGGATTCTCAATCCATTTCTACAAAATATGTTGGGAGCTAATCATACCGGATCTTCTTAGAATGATACATGGATTCATGAGGAAGGCAAAGTTCAGAGGCAGAATAAATTCCACCTTTCTCGCCTTAATCTCCAAGGAAGCAAACCCAGGATCTTTTCAAAGATATAGGCCAATTTCGCTTTGCAATGCTTCCTACAAGATTGTGGCTAAACTTCTGGCGAATAGAATCAAACCTCTTCTGCAAAAATTAAGTTCTCAAGCACAAGGGGGTTTATGACAGGAATATATATACTGGAAAATGTCATCCAAGTTCAAGAAGCTCTGCATTCCATCCACTCTCGTAAAGAACAAGGTATGCTTATCAAACTGGATATGCGCAATGATTTTGATAGAGTTAATCGCTCTTTCTTGTCCAGGGTTATTTCTTCCTTTGAGTTTAGCCAGGACTTCATCAACCTCATCAAAGATTTTTTAGAGAAGATATGGATTGCTCCAGTGGTAAATGGAAGACCTGCTAACTTCTTTACAGCCACCAGGGGATTGAGGCAAGGTTGTCCTCTATCCCCATTCCTCTACATACTGAGGGAAGATTCCCTGAGTAGAAAGTTGACCTTGGAAAAACAAGATGGCAGCATACCTAGGATTAGAATTGAGAAAGGAATTGACCCAGTGAACCATGCACTATTTGTAGATGATTCACTTTTGCTTGGGGGAGCCTCTCCAAGAATAGAAAATTTCTTCAAAAACATCCTCTAGAAATTCTGTATCATCTCAAGAGCTCTTATCAGCGAGAGGAAAAGTGATGTGTATGGTTGGAACATAGAGCAACACATAATTGAGAAAATAGCAAATGATCTGGGCTTTACAGGATATGCTGGTTGGGATAAAATTAAATATCTGGGCCTCCCAATAACGCTAGGCTCTAACAGAAATAAGTTGTGGGAGGAAGTAATATCGAAATTCAAGAAGAAAATTGTTGTGTGGGGAGGCTCTTGGCTCACTACCGGAGGCAAACTCATGGTCATCAAATCAATCCTCATGACTCTTCCTACATACCAGGCTTCTCTAATGTTGGCTCCAAAATCAATCTCCGATCAAATCTCTAGACTTATGCGCAACTTTCTGTGGAATGGAGGACGCGGAAACAATAACAGATTCCTCTTGGTAAGTTGGGATACAGTGAAACGACCACTCGCAGAAGGAGGATTGCAAATCTGAGATCCCTTGCATGCAAACTTAGCTATGGGCTACAAATTATTATGGTAGCTTTACGCTAAGCCAAATCACCCAGTCAGCTAGATTTTCAAGCTCAAATACCTCAAAAATCAATCAATAAAACTCTTTACAGTGGAGAAAAACCCCAAAGGAATGCAAGCCTAGAAGTTGTGTAGAAGAGGCATAGAATTCTTCAGATCCTACCTGTATCGAATCCCTAGAAATGGTAAAAACACAATGCTATGGAGAGACAATGTCATGGGTCATCCCCTTCTAGCAGAATTTAACGAAATATCCAAGTTAAGAGCATGGTTACATGTGAAAGGAATTTGGAAAAGAGAGGACATATTAGGCTGGGATAGCAACGGGAACTAGCAGTGCTAGACTTTCCCTAGAATCCCAGAGCATTTAAAACCTCAGTTAGATGCCCTTAAAGATGCTATTTCTAATTTTGCTCCGGTGCACACAGAAGAAGAAAACTCCTGGGGATGGGGTAAGACGGGGGTGTATATGGTAAGTCAAGGGTATCTTCAGATGCAAAGTAAAAAGGAATCATCTCATCTAGAGTCTGTGTGGAAACATATATGGGATAGCTTCAACATCCCCAAAATTAACTTCTTCTTCTGGACTTTGTTCCACAAAAAAAAAATTGATTGGGGAAAACCTGTGTAAAAGAAACAAAGCGGGCCCACATCAATGTGTCCTCTGCAAATGCACATTAGAAACTTCAGATCTTCAAACTTCACACTTCAAGCTACAAGGAACTTTCCAGTGTGAGAGTCCAACAATCTATATCCTTTGACACTATTAGGATAACCAACAAATATACATTCAACACTTTGAGGCTCCAAAGCCTTCCTCTTATCTGTTGGAGTGTGAGCCCATGCTCGTGAACCAAAAATGCGAAAGTGCGTCACTTTCGGTTTCTTACTGGTCCAACATTCAAATGGAGTGGTGCCTTTGAGTGCTTTGTGAGGAATGTGGTTCTGAATGTGTGTTGCACAATTAATAGCTTCAGCCTATAGCTTAGGAGCTAATGATTTGGATTGTAGCATACAATTGGCCATCTCTTTTAACTACTTGTTTTTCCTCTTTGTGACACCATTCTCCTGTGGTGTATATGGCACTATTTGTTGTAGCTATATACCTGCATCAATGAAACGTTGCTGCACATATTTATTGACATACTCCCCCCCATTATCATTATGGATTATCTTAATCTTACACCCAAACTCATTCTCAGGAAGTGCTTTAATTTCAATAAAGAATTCAAATACTTCCGATTTTAATTTCAGAAAAAATACCCAAGTAATGCGAGAGAAATCATCTATGAAGGTGAGTACATATTGAGCATTACTGATTGAAAGCTATGGAAATGGGCCCGTGATGTCATTTTGAATTAGCCCAAGAGGTGAAGTAGCTCTTTTTTCCTTCCCTTTATCAAACTTTTGATTCAGATGCTTGCCAAGAATGCATCCTTGGCATACACCACTTGTGAATTTAATAGCGGGCAATCCTTCTACCATGTTTTCCTTATTGATTTGATGCAAGTACTTATAGTTTATATGGACAAATATTTCATGCCATAACCTGTTGGTAATATTAGATTGTGAAAAAAATATAGTGATAATAGATTTAGGGACAAAGTGGGAGAAGAAATACAACCGAGAACCGTGATCTGCAATTCCATGTGCAAGCTGTGAGCCATGGAAATGTCGGTAATCACCGTGGAGTCTGGAGTGAACTCCACCTTCCTTCCAGAACCAGAATGAGTGATATAATATATCAATAGAATATTTGTGGACAGTGAGGGAACATGAAGCACATTTTTGAAGCATCCCCCTTCAAGGTCTACAATTCCTTCTTCGCACACCTTTGTGAGTGTGGCATCTCCCAAGTAAATTGGGGATCTAGTGCTTTCTTCGATAGAGGAAAATTCATCTTTTGATGCAGCCATATGGTTAGATGCACCTGAATCAAGGATCCAAGTTGATGGAGTGGATGTGACAGCCATTAAAGCATGACCATATCGTTCTCTCCCTCTCCCATCTCCCGTTCTGTTATCATCCTTCTTCTTTGCATTCTCGGGAACAGTGAGATTGTGCTGCTGCAATTGCTTAGCCATCTCACCGATTGTTTTCCTCATGCAATTTTCTTTAGGATGAAAACCTTTAGAATAGTAGCTACAAAATGTTCTTTCCTTCTTCTTCTTACCCTTAGGTAAAGAAGAGCTCTCTGAAGATTGTACGGGTCTCTCCTTCTTCGATTCATTAAATTTACACTTCCCTTTTTACTTGTCTCTTCCATTGCTCTTTGGAGCATCATCAGTAGCAAGTGCTTGGTTCTTTGAACACTTGATGGCACAACTTAGCTTACTCTTGAGTCAATTTTGCAATGAATTCATTCAATGGAGGCATTTTCCATTTTTCCTTAGTCAATTTAGATGCTTGAAAAGACGATACAAATATAGAATATTCAGGGCCTAATTTCGAGAAAATCGAAAGGATGAGTTGATATTCCTCTTTCTTGACTCCACATGCATAAATTTCAATGAGGAGGGATTTAAAATTGGTGAATTATTCTTTCAGGTTGCTAAAATGAGTTGGACTGAGGGATATGAGCTCATTCTCCAGTTGGTGCACTCTCATTTCATACTACTTGCCGAATAGTCCTTCCAATGTGGTCCAGACCACATCGGGAGTAGTGGCTCAACTGACATGAAAGAAGAGTTATCTGGAAATTGATAGGCATATCAGCCCAATTTCTTCATCTAATTTATTGAAATACTTGATCTTCTTCACTGCAGAAGTCGGTTCAATCTTCATTCCCGCTGTTACCCTGTAAAGCCCTTTTCTTCGGAGGAGCAAAGTAATATTTGTCTTCCATTCGAAGTAATTGAAAGGATTTAGAATGAGTTTTGTGGGCTGAGAGAGATGATCCATTGCTTCTATTTGTGCCTCCTGATGATTTGTACCTGAAAATAAAACCATGTACAATCCACTAGATTCGAACTAGCTCTGATACCATGTAGAGTTCCTACAGAAACTCTGATAGATCTATAATTCTAGTTAAATTAAACACAAGTAATTTGTTGATATTCAAGAGAGGAGAGAGAAAAAAATTATCCATGAACAATAGTAATACATGAGCAACCAAACCTCTAATCCCAAAGGGAGGTGGTTATATAGAAATTGCCAAATCTAGAAAACTAGGAAAAAACTAGTAAAAAACTAAAAAAGGCTAAGAAAAGCTAAAGGGAGGCCTAAAATAGCAACAATGACTCAAGACAACCTATGCCAACTATCAACCATGAGGAAAGCATGAGTAGGCGTGCATTTCCCAAGGAAGGAAACTTAAAAACATGCTAAAAAGGTCCAGGGGACCAAATCCCTTGATTTAAGGGGGAATCTTCATGCGGGGCACCAATCCTCAAATAACTCAAGTGGATGATGTGTGATTAGGTGTGAACATGCACTTAGATTTCTAAATGGTTTAGGAAAGTGGTTGATCCAATATTTCCATAATTTTAAGCCTTTAAAGGAAAAAAACAAGGGATAGTTGGTCCACCGAGCTAGTTTACAAAAAACCAAGTGTGAACATGATTTTTAGTGCATGTGGCTAAGTCAAGGATACTTAGGCTAAAAAATAAATGTAGATGTTGGATTATATTCCAACACTCCAATGATTGAGAAAACCTAGGAATGTGTTCCCTACCATTTAATGCAAATTCCTAGTATTGGGAACCATATCTGTTGTCATTCTGTATTTTTGAGGTTGAGGGAGTAAACACATAGGACATCATAAAACCACTTTGGAAGTTAGGATCTAGCCCTGCCAGCTTCAGATAGGATCTCTCTATAAAATTTAGCTTTGTTTTATGTGAATTTTAGGCTAGTTATGAATGTACTTGTTTGTTTTGATTTGATTGGTTTGGTTGATTTAAGTGTTATAATTCCATTGGACTATGGAGTGTATAAATTAAACTGGATTTTGCATCGATTTTTAGAGTTCTCACAGGGTAATCTAGGATACTATTTGGATCTTTTAAAAAATTAAATGGATTATGAAATAACAAAAGTGTAAGGTTCAGTAGAAATCGAGGAGCAATTAAGAATTCCTTGATTTGACTTCAACGAAAAACATTAAAATTACCAACAACCAAAATAGGTTGCTCTAAGTAGCAAATCCTATTTATCATAGTTTCTATCAAGTAATTCAAATATTCAGAATAACAAAGAAAGAAGAAATTATGTTTAAACAAATAAACTGAAGAAACTCATCACCATTTGGTACACCACATGAATCTTGTGAAAGGTCCTTGTATTACATTCATAAATCAATCCTTAATACTTCAAACACTGAAGTATTTATACTGATAATTACAAAATCATTTACAAAATCGTTGTCAAACTGACAATGTATTATTAGCCTAATTACAAACAATATGATTCATTCCTAGAAAAAAATAGATCACATAGACATTTGGAAGGTAAGGTGGCTCTCTTTTGGTGGATTCACTTGTTGAGTCAACCTAAAAATATGCCCCATTGGTATACTAAATGTCATGTTGGCTGATGTGTTGGTTGTTGTCTTACTGCACCTAAATTACTCCTCAGTATAGTAAATTTGAAAGATCTTCCCATCTATTTTCATCGGGTATGTTCAATTTTATTACCCTCCACAAAATTTCATCTACCTCTGTGTATTTGGCAAAAGTCAGCGTCACAGTAAAAATATGCTTTACCTCATTTTGTATGTGGAAGTCATTTGACATGGTTTCCAAAAATGCCTTTGTTGTCATACTGCCTTTTATTCCAATGACTTTGATACTGCTTCTGGTCATTTCTTTCATCTTCAGGACATAATCTTCCTGAGTGATCAGTTTATAATTTATTACATAAATGCTGGGCATCCCTTTCTAGGTCAATGTTTCAATTCTATTGCAGAACCTAGTTACTTGCAGCTCCAATGTTTCACATCTTTCTTCCAACTGATCAATAAGGTTCCTCTTAGCTAAGACTTTCTTGACCTCTAAAATAGTGGCAATTCTGTCATTGATTCCTAATTCTTCAAGTTCATATTTAGACTTAGAGTTCACAAATCTAATAATCTTGGAGGCTTTTATGGGAATGTCTCCAAGCTTCTCCCTTCCTTGAACAATGGTTTTTGTAGCTTTTTCTATCAGCTCCTTCTGCTCAAAGATGATTGTGATAGATGGCCAAATATCATTCATAGAATCTTGAATATTAATCCAAATGGTTTCCTTGGCTTGGGCCAAGGTCTGACCAATTGAAGTGTCCTTTTCTACCTTCTACAACTTCTCCAACAATCTCTGTGATTTATGCATTTTAGTAACACGAGCAGCTTCAGCTTTGGCCTTTTGAACTTCTAAAGATTTTAGGTGATCCTGCAAAGTCTTTATTTATTTAGACTAGATGGAAATGTTCTCTAGTGTTTTGGTCACCTGTTCAGCACTTGCAATAATTAGTTGTAGTGGTTATTCCTGTTGCTGGAAGCTGAGAAATGGGTATGGCATCTAGGGTGACAATAGCCATATTCTGACTCTGTTCTTTCTCCTTTATCATCTTCTCCATCTCAGCCTCCATCTGTCTAATCTATATGTTCTACTCTATAATCAGCTTCATCTTGTCTGCCTTTTGTGCTTCATTTTCTTCAATGTCCTTGGTCAATGGGTCCTCTAGGGCTGGCAACTTGAGTTTCTTTCCCAAGGCTACAATGTCCAGATTCTTCTTTTTAATAATCTCCTCAACATCATTAACATCTTTAGGGTCATACCATATCTTTACTACCAAATCCTCCAAAAACTTGATCCCATTATCCTTTGCCAAGGAAGACACCTTCTACATTTTCAACTGAGATTGAACATTAGAAAATGAAACCTACAACTTGGATAGTGACATAGTAGTGTTAGTCAATGTACAAGATATCATCTCACCATTTTTCTTGTGAATATCCATTTGATCAATGGGATGAATGTCCGTGGTGTTGAACTCAAATGTAGTGATCTTGTAGTCTACTATTGTTTTTGGCTGTGGAATTTGGGCGTCAAGGAAGGCCATTTTCATCTTCCCATGCTCTGTGTCAAAAGCTAACAATAATCTACTTTGTGAGCTGGAGGTCTTCTTTTAAAACTAGTTATAGGTACTATTTTTAAGAATATCATTTTTAAGCTTAATATCCTTGTACCTATCAAAAATGTCTTCTCTTTCTCTCCTTAGACATTCTGGGATTCTAACTCTATTTCCTTATGACCCTATGAGGATGAAGGTCCAGTAGGAGATATCATAAATTTGATGTTTTCAGGTGGTGAATCTGTAATTATAATAGCAGCCTGCTCTTCTGTCTCGTTTTCCACATCTGTCCTAGGAGTCAATTTTGTCCTCTTCCTGTAATTGATCTTGAACTCTTTGTATTCACTTCCAGTTTTTGATGATGACCCTTCCTCCCTCTGTATTTTTCTTGATTTATCTTGAGGAGTGGGAGTTTGTAAACTACAAGTAGAGAAGTGTTGTTCTTCAGCTTCCTGCAAAGTGTTTCCTATCCATTCCAATTGATTTGCATACTTCTCTATTTCAGGCCTTGAAGTATGGATGTAAGGAGTACTTTTATTCTTCACTATGAGCTTTGAAATAATGCCATAAGGGTCATAAGACCATGTAAAATGTAGACCGAACTTCATTTCTTTAAACATCTTGTCTGCTTCTTCACCTACTATCCTAGTATTACTTATAAATGGGCCCATCGATGTCTTTATTCAGAACTGTGATTTCTTCTTTGCCACTACAAAATGAATGTCATCAGAATTCAACATTTGTGTAATATACACCAAGGAAAAAATCCTCATAGGGAGCTATTTAGGGAGTTTTTATGGTGCCAATTCACAGCCATAAACCTTGATCTTGGTGTAGTTTTGGCATAAATACCAATCCCCAGTCTTTGCCTAACCTGTTAGGTGCAACATTTCCTTGATTTCTTCACTGATTCTGGGTTGTATGGAATTGTTAAGGATGTTCATTGTTGGGTGAACAAAATCCTCAATGAAATTCTTATAAGAGAATTGTTGTTGCTCTTTCATGACCAATGATGTCCAAAAGATCATTGGCTACTCATTTCCTGCATCATCAAGCTTTTTCATTTAAATAACTGAACTTATCTGGTTGATAGTAAAGGAACATATAGATCAAAATGGAGGTGTAATTAAACACCTATTGTTGGGCAGCAGATCCCCCTATAGCATGTTTTTGGGGCTTAAAGCCTGAGTACTGGTCAATGTAATGTGAAGACCCCGCAAAATGCGGGTGTGGAGCGCGAGAGTCTAGGGTTGTCCGCCCTAAAATAATGTAATTTAATATAGAATGTGTTGGCCTACCCATGGTCCATGGACCATGGGATTGTATAAATAGAGTGAGGCTCTAAGTGTAAAAGTCAGTTTTTGAGTTGTAGAGAAGTAATATGGGTTTTGAATGAGGAGTTCACTCCGGGTCTACAAGTCCGAGTCTTGGGTTGTAGTAGTAGGAAGAGGCTCTGAGTTGTGTGCACAGAGGCGTGGTATAGTCCGCAGCTATGTGCACGGACCCCTGCACTTGAGTGCATACGGCGAAGTTGGGATTGTATCTGAACAAAGGTTTAATAAAAGATAAGTTGATTCTAGAATATTGTGCATCTGCTCGTAGATTTGTGTGTTTATGCTTCTATTATATTTATGCATCTCTTTACAGTTTTATGATTGCGCGCACTTGTTATGAATATTGAATGGTTAATAAGAATATTGGGTACACATAATTAAGTCAATATCTATAATAATATCATAGTAAGGATATAGGATCTAGACAGCACCTCTTCGCGCTCTTTACATAGCTACGTGGAAGCAATCGCACAAGGTGCGAAGGTCAGGTGGCTGCACGGAGTAGAGTAAGCGCACAAGTTGGGTTCATGAACTTCCTAGACCTTTTCAAGACATCCCTAGGGTGCGGAAACCTGGTTCCAACACCCTCCCATACTACCTCGGGTGAGACCTCAGTCTGCGCACCGTGGGATGCTGCTGAAAGGGCCAGTAGTTTTGGGATTTGTTTGGCTAAATCACTTATGAACCTAGGTCAGGCCCCATCAAGCCAACAAATGGTTCCATTGTCGGGACCTGGATCTACCTAAGGGATGTTTGATGTCGTTCCATTAGAACCCTACAAAGGAAGAAATTGAAGAGTGGTTGGACAAGAAGCTTCACGAGTTCGTGACATAGGCAAATAGAACTCCACATATATCCAAGAAGAGGTGGCTAGATCGCTACGTATATACAAAAATCCATGAGATCTTCTTCATGTCCTTCCTGTTTGAACTGTATGAGTGGATCGTGAGGCTAGCCAATAAGTAGGGAAGGTATAAGCTCGACCAACCAATACTGTGGACTCTAGAGTTAGTGCACAGAATAGAGGCATCAGAAGATAATATTGCACGAGCTATGGACCATTGGCTTAACCGGATAATAGGAGGGTTTATCACTAAATTTGTGATAGACACGACTGTGAGCTACAACGAGGAAAAAAGATGTTTTCTCAAGGGACCACGAGGTAAGTACATCAAACCTTTGAACACCTGGATTAAGATGTTGTTATGTGAAAAACAGGTGATGCGAATACATTAATGTTTGGAATGACGCAGAGTGGAAATGTCTATAGAGGTAGCGGGGAATTAGGAAACAATCCCTTAATTTCATCTTCATGAGAGAGTGAGGAAGAGCTCGCTCGGGTCTCTCTGAGGAGTGCAAATAGTTTGATAAGGTAGCACATTTCATCGTTACCATCTCCACTTATGCCACCACTCGCTTCACCTCCTTCACCTCCATATTTTCCCACACCACCTCCACCAAACCAACAGTTTAGTACGGCAAACACAATTAAGCTACCCCTATTCAGAGGAGTAGGGAATGAGGATCCAGATCAGTTCTGGTTCATGGTAAGAGTAGTGTGGGAAGAACAAGGGGTTACAGATGATAACATTAAGAAGGCCACATTGGTAAGCATGCTACAATATCATGCATTGACATGGTATATCAAGCATTCCAATGATCACCCAAATGCAGGAATAGCAGAGATCCGGAATGCACTGAACATAGAATTTAGCCAACTGAAATCAGAAACACAGTCAATCATCGGTGTTACACAATTATTTGTCACCGTCCCTATTACCCCTTCTCCCGCACCTTGGAGGAATCGTTCTGAGACCTATGAGAAGTGACATGACCTGGAAACACTTGCATTGTATTCCCCTAGACATGAACTTCATATGCCCTGAAGACACCTTCTGCAAAATACCCATAAAAATATCCCTTTTTCCATTGGTGCGTTTTCACTGTGTATCACTCGCGCCAATGGGGGAAATACTCCAAAGAGGGTGCACCAGCTAGCGCTCTGCCTTAGAGTTGCACTCGCGCCAGCCAAGTTGGGTAAAGTTTTTAACAAACAAACTTATGAAGGTTCTTCCTAACCCATTCATGAACCGATTCCATCTCAAGTTGGTTCAATTTGGCTTTGAATCTCCATAGAATAGAAGTAGTTCTCCACCTCTCATGAAAGCTTCTTAATGATAAAGCCAATCCCATGAATCTTGTGGATGATCCTAACTCCTTCTCCTTTCTCTATATAAGCTTGTCCTTTTTCCTTTGACAAGCTAGTTAGTAATTCTACTCTTCAAGCTCCAAATTCTAAGTCCCAAAGTCTGAGAATTGCTAAGCTCATGCTACAAGAGGCCTTCTTCATCCCCATAAGGCTAAATCCAAAGTGAGGATATTCTTGTCCAGGTAACCAAGGAGAGAGAGGCTTGTTCCCCATTTCCAACAAGCTTTGCAAGGCATGTGTTGCTGATCACCCAGCCAAAGGAGGATTTGACGTCAGAACTATGGTTGTGTTCTTCTTTGTTTATCAATAATAATAGACAAATATCATTATGGTTCCACTCTTATTGTCTTTATAATGATGTTTGAGTTATATCCTTTCTGACTGATATATAATTGCATCTCTTGGATTTTATGCTTGTATTTGTGTCGTTCTTTGCATGTGCAGGTGTCTGTTCACGAGGATCGTGGGGATTGTGACCAGCCGGACCAAAGGAATGGGAGCGACGACTCTTCTACAAGTACTAGCGTTGGAATACAGGTAGGCCCTCATCATCGGTCTTTGATTTGCAATTAGGAACCTACGTGTTAGTGTTGTTTGATTGTTGCTAGACCCCATTTGGACTAGTAGGGATCGCCTCTGTCCGCAGAGGGGATTTACCTCCACAACAATTTGGCAACTCCATTGGGGAGTTGGCTTTTTGTCTTGTTTCTTATTTTGTCTTGTTGTTTGATTTGTAAACTTTAGACGGAGCCTGAAGTATGGCTAGATAGCCTTTGAAACATTATTGCTCTACATTAACAATGTAGATCAACACCACTTCAGTCCATCTTCAGTTTGGTTTACAAACTGAACGGCTGGAACTTGCCTTGTTTCTTGGTTGTTTCTTGGTTTATCTTGCTTGATTAGATTTCTGGGTTGAGTCCCTGTGTTGCTACTTGCCCCTTGGTGTACCTGGGTACTGTTGGCCTAGCTTTGGCTTATTTGTTTTTTATTTTTCCATAGAAAACTTGGCTGGCGCTCTTTTATAGCGTTACGGTCGTGCCAATTGGCACTAGTTGCTAATTTACAACCCACGCCAATCCCTGAAAGGTGCTAGTTGCAGCCTGAAAGTCGCGCCAGGCCTGGGAACTTTTGAAGTTTGCTTGGTTTTGAGCCTCCTGAGCTTGGTTTTTGTTCTGGGTACCTTTTTTCAACTGCTTGAGTGTGCTGGAGTCTTGTTTGACTGGTTTTGAATCTCTTTTTTGAGAAATTCTTAATTTTTTTTCCTTTGGTCATTACTTGGAGGTTTGTCTCAGTCTTTTCACAATTTTCCATCTTTTTGCTTTTGTTTTTGCAAAAACATTTCCCCCTCATTCACCGGGGGGGGCTAAATTGTGTATGAGTGTTAATCGCCTTTGAGTGTTTTTATTTTTGATCTTTGGAACTCTCACCCAATTGTCTTGATTTGCACTTGATTGGTTCTTATATTACATTAGAATCATCTTGTGTTTGAGAATTCTCTTGCATAGATCGCACTTGCATAATTAGAATTTTCATTTTCAAAATATGAGTGAATTGTGCATAGATTACAATTGCATAGATTACCTTTACCCTTTGGGTGTTTGCCATTTTCTATTGATTTCACATTTCTAGCCCTAGGGCATCTAGTGGCTTTGTGTGTCGAGCCTTCCTTAAGAGTTTTGGTCTTCTATTGGTCCATTCAACTTTCTTATTTCTCCCTTGCACTCGTTTAGTGGTTGTTAATCGTTTCATTGCGTTATTTGAGTGACTTGTCTCTTTTTCACTTGAATTCTGCTTTGTCTCGCTTTGAGCGTAGATTACACAGCTCATTGGTGTCTTTGGGAATTTTCTCATTCTTTGGAGGTTTGATTTGTGATTTAGGGAATTGAATGTGCTTGTATTGAATAGAATTTGTTTGTTGTCATTTCTCAAAGTTGTTTAGTGCATTTTGCCATCAACAAAAGGAAAAAATCTCTTTTGCTTTGTATTAGTTAATGAGAATTAGAACTTTTCATTTTGATTAGTGATTAGTGATCTTAAAGAAAAGTTTGTTAATTTCCATTAGCTACATCAAGGAAGTTCTTTGTTGTTTTGTGATCATTTCGTTTGCGTGAAAGCTCTCAAACTCTCTCGTAACTAGCATTCATCGAATGAAATGACATATTTTGGCATATAGTTTGCATTTAAGGAATTTTGAGAGATTACATACGGTAAGGCCTGAAAAATGAAACCTAATACAAGATCAACTTTAAAATAAACCGAATGAATCTAACAATGCATTGGAACATAATGCACACCTTTTAGAGGTCTAGGCTAGAGACATGCTCCGGCATTGTTAAACCTAGTCACTTTTGTTTCCACTCAAGGTTAGGTGATTCCACCTTTTGTGACTCAATAGTGGTCTAGTACGGAATTGTGCTCCCATGTACTGTCGAGTATATGGGGAGACCCGACTAGGTTATCATCCTTTATCCATAGGAAGCCATGTCTGCCACCTTACGACCCGTAACGTACCGAACATAGCATTCGGGAAGAATGACTGTCGTAAGGAAAGTCCTTGGTTTTCATACGATTGCCAAGGTGTATATGCAATTTTATGGATTGTCTGGTAAACCTTTTGCCTAGTTCTCTAGAGTAGTCACTTTTGATCCTTTTTGGACTCCCTAAAAGAAAAGGCTCATCTGAGCATTTGTCACTTCGAGCTCATTAAACATTTGAAGGCGACTAGAGTCATCTTTTTGTCCTTTTCGCGACTCTTTAAAGATGAAAAGGTCAAGTTATGTCCTTGTGTCTTAAAATTAAATCACCGATGATCACATGCCCTGTTAGATTCTGCTTGTTGGCCATTTGATTGTGTGTGTCTTGGCTCTTTTTCAGCCCCATGTGTGATTTTCAGTTTTTGATGGCAACTTTTCTAGCATTCACCAACCCAAGAATCCCCTCTGACGGGAATCCTGGTTATTTCCCTCCTTTTGGGAATGTTGGTGCTCCTTACATGGCAACGTTGTCCCTTCCTGGGTTGACTGTTGGGTTGCCTGTTTGGTTGTTCTCAACCTCTGTGGTCTCTAGTGTCTCAATTACTGGTCAATCAGTTCCTCCACCTGAATGACATCATGTTGATTCCAAGGTGGACCTCTCCCCTTCTTTACCTATTTCTACATCCTCATCTTCTACTTCGCCTGGTGAAAGTATGGATTCAAGTAACTAGGTGGCTAAGAAGAAGAAGAAGAAGATGAAAAAGAAGAAGTCGGCTAAGCGAGAGGCTAAAAGTGCAGCTGTTGCCCCAAGTACAGCTCATGTTGGAACTCCTTTTGCTCCTCCGCGAAAGGTTAAGTTTCCTTGTAAATTGTGCAAGGGAGACCATCTTCTTCGTGATTGTCCTGGCCTTCCTAAGGTCTTAGAAGTATGGTCTCATGATCCGGCCTACCCCTCATCGCCCTCTGAAGCTCATGGCGATGCTACCCTATCAACTGGCTATGGCCAAAAGAAAGGGAAGATTCGATTCCCCTGTAGGCTCTCTTTAGACCCTCTCCCTGTTGACAACGAGATTGACTTAGATCCTTCTCTTGTCCATCCTCCTCTTTCTAAACCTAGCTGTGCTAAGCCTGTTCCAGACCAACTATTGGTCGAGAAGAGTGTCAACTCAGGTTTACCACCCGTCGATCACTCTGTCTCAGAAGAGCGTCATGCTCATGTTCTTCTTGTCTTGTCAGATTCTCCTGAGTCCAAAAATGACTCTCCTATCCCAACTGATCCCGAGAGTCCTTCTTCGGAGCAGGGGGCAATCATACCATTCCCCCACCAAGTAGTTCAGTCGTTTCCTTCGACTGGAGTTACCTGACTGCTTTCTGCCTTCCATCCCATGTGCCTTTCTAGATTACAGTACGTGCCTATGATAAGGTAGTACGTGGCACTGTCTTGGATGAGGGTGCATTTGTCAGTCTTATGCCTTCCATTACTTGGCAAGCTTTGGGCTCCCCACAGCTTGTGCCAGTTGCACAGAATTTGTTGACGTTTGACGGAGGAACCAGTCAACCATTGGGGATCCTCCCACAGTTCCCTATTACTTTAGGAGGAAAAAATGTCTATATAGACGTACTGGTTACCCAAGGTGCTTTAGATTTCAGTCTTCTCCTTGGTCATGACTATGTTTATGCCATGGGGGCCCTTGTCTCTTTACTTTTCCGTGTGGTTTGCTTTCCAAACGATGGAAGGATCGTGACTATAGATCAATTATCATTCTTTAGTCCCCTGGTGCCTCCTGCGCAGTTGTCATCCCCTCCTGGTTTTTATCCACCGGTTGTATCTGCCCCACCACAGGTCAACTATGTGGCTACTTACCCCATGCCTGTATCCAGTGATGCTTACGTCGTGCATAGTGTCCTGGGGGCATTGGGTCCTGACTTCCAAGATGTTATCCTTCCACCAAGAGTGGCACTCTTGGGAGGAACGACTTCTTGATGAAGTTCGTTTGGAGCATAGTTCCCTTTTCTTGTCAAGCTCCTTAAAAAATGAAACTAGGTCTAGTCGGAGCATAGTTATCTTTCCTATGTCAAGCTCCTTAAAAAATGAAATTAGGTTTGGGCGGAGCATAGTTCGCTTTCCTATGTCAAGCTCCTTAAAAAATGAAACTGGGTCTAATCGGAGCATAGTTCGCTTTCCTATGTCAAGCTCCTTAAAAAATGAAACTGGGTCTGGTCGAGCATAGTTCTTAATCTTGTGTCAAGCTCGTTAAACAATGAAACAAGGGTTATGAGGATAGTTCTTTTACTGTGTCAACCTCATTAAAAAATGAAACAAATCCCTTTCCAAATTGAGTCTCTTGATTAAGATCTCATAAAATCCAAGTCGAGTCTTCCCAAGATCTCGAAAGTGAACCTTCATTCCATCCACTTTGTTGAATGCAATGAAGCTTGGGGGGCATGTACCTCATTTTGCGTCATTATGCTGGGGGCATGCGAACTTATAACAAGCATAGTTTTTCATTTCAAGCTTGTGTAAACATGAAACCGAATCCAAGCAAAGTTCTCTTTGGTTCAAGATTGTGTAAAAATGAACCCATACCCATTTTACATCTCGTGATTGTTGCCTTTATCCACTAAATTCTATTAGATGAGCCTTGGTTGTTTTTATCCCGTCGCCACCAACTCTTTGGCCGATCATATGCTTTCACTTGCTTGTTTTCCTTTCATAAGGGACCACAGTTATGAGTGGCTTTGTTAGCCAGCCTCTTGACCATTACACGTTTTGAGCAGTTCCACCATTACCGGAACCACTTGTTACCCTGTATACCACTCGTTCCTCTAGGACGAGTCACCTTTAAGCTCTTTTCTGACTCGTAAAATATGAAAATATTGCCGAGTATTTTTTCCCTTTTTGACTCGTTAAAGAGAATAAAAATGGAGGTCTGCTTTCAGCTCTTTTCTGAGCGTCTAAAGATGAAAAGATTGCCGAGTTATTCCTCTCGACTCGTTAAACGTAAATGAGAGGCGGTCGTCTTTAAACCCTTTTCCAACCGTGTAAAGACAAAAAGATTGTCAGACCCTTGTCATTTCAAGTTCGTTAATGGTTACAAAGCGACGTGGTTTCGATCACTTTTTTACTTTTTCAGGTCGAAATCACTACTCATGAAAAGTACTCCTCGATTGTAATGATCGAGCAGTTCTTTCGAGCATTATTTTATACTTTTTCGGGCTCGAGAGACACAACTTTACGAAAAAGGACACCCCTGGAGTTTCCTTTTCCGTTGTCTTTTCAAACTCTCTAAACATGAAAAGACGTCGAGTTCTTCCTTTGTCAGATTTGTTAAAACTTAATGACGTCGGATTTCGTCGAAATGACACCACACAAGCATATGATATCCCCGTCACGCTTGTCACAGAAAATAATCGGGGTACTCGCCAGCAATGGGGGGGAAAATGGAACCACAATCATTGTCGTGTCGGTAGTATGTCGCTCTTGAACATGGCACTTGTCTGCATTCGTGTCTGGGTGGGGACATCTCATCTCATTTTTCACTTGCCTCCGTGGGTTTGGGTGATCCTGTTTGACCTCTCATATGCTCTTTGCCTTGTCGCCATGACCTCTGATCATTTGATGTCAAATACTGCCAAATCCACTGTCGTGTCACCGATATGTTTAAGAGAAGTTGACCTCTGCAGAATACTCAACCTCCCTCTGATACCTCACATAATTTTGATTCTCAAATATCTTATCCTTCTCTGTCTCGTGTCGATGATGTGGGAAACATTATGGCCCACCTTCAATTAAGGTCACTTCCTATTGACTTCAGCTCATTATCCAGGAAGTTGACCCAGAGACTCCCTTCAGGTGCCTTGGAGCCTACATGCCTCACTGGCAAGTTTTTCGTGTTCGACGTGAGGTTTTCATCATTGGCCTCTGATTGAATGATTCTACCAGTGTTTGATGCCAGCTCACTGATTCCCATGTCGTAGCTTGTACCTATAGTACCTTGAGGGCCATTGTCATTATTGGTGGTACCTCTCGCATCTGTTAACAGTTTTCATCATTGACTGGTAATCAGACGATGTTCTTACATGTTCGATTTCAACTCCCATACTTGCATGCATGAACTTGTACTTTGTTTGAGTCGAGATGGAGCGCAAGACCCTGGATTTTCTCTGTTGAGATCCAGGTTGCGATTTTGTGGATTATTATGATCATTACATGACTCATTCATTGGATGGCTGTGACCATGCCTAAGTCTGTTTATCGATCCTCACTAGATGGCTGTGTCCATACCTTGGATCTAGATTTGTATGTACTCTACTATAGATGGTTGTGCCCATATCACATACATCATGTACTTGAGATATAAGTTGTACTTATTCATGCAGGTTCTCCGGCGACAGTGTTTTCAGTTGGCCATGTTCTTGTAAAGAATTTCACCCCTCTCTCTCTCTCGGGCCTCATGCTTTAGGGGGCATCTGTTACATAGTAATTTGTCACCGTCCCTGTTACCCCTTCTCCCGCACCTTGGAGGACTCGTTCTGGGACCTATGAGAAGTGACATGACCTGGAAACACTTGCATTGTATTCCCCCAGACATGAACTTCATATGCCCTGAAGACACCTTCTAAAAAATACCCATAAAAATAGCCCTTTTTCCATTGGCGCAGTTTCACTGTGTATCACTTGGGCCAATGGGGGAAATACTCCAAATAGGGCGCACCAGCTGGTGCTCTGTCTTAGAGTCGCACTCGCGCCAGCCCAGTTGGGTAAAGTTTTTAACAAACAAACTTATGAAGGTTCTTCCTAACCCATTCATGAACTGATTCCATCTTGAGTTGGTTTAGTGTGGCTTTGAATCTCCATAGAAGGGAAGTAGTTCTCCACCTCTCATGGAAGCTTCTTAATGATAAGGCCAATCCCATGAATCTTGTGGATGATCCTAACTCCTTCTCCTTTCTCTATATAAGCTTTTCCTTTTGCCTTTGACAAGCTAGTTAGTAATTCTACTCTCCAAG
>APFE030303444.1:126352-165520 GCA_000404065.3 Pinus taeda
ATGCTACAAGAGGCCTTCTTCATCCCCATAAGGCTAAATCCAAAGTGAGGAGATTCTTGTCCAAGTAACCAAGGAGAGAGAGGCTTGTTCCCCATTTCCAACAAGCTTTGCAAGGCATGTGTTGCTGATCACCCAGCCAAAGGAGGATTTGACGTCAGAACTATGGTTGTGTTCTTCTTTGTTTATCAATAATAATAGACAAATATCATTATGGTTCCACTCTTATTGTCTTTATAATGATGTTTGAGTTATATCCTTTCTGACTGATATATAGTTGCATCTCTTGGATTTTATGCTTATATTTGTGTCATTCTTTGCATGTGCAGGTGTCCGTTCACGAGGATCGTGGGGATTGCGACCAGCCAAAGAGAAATAATGGGAGCGATGACTCTTCTACAAGTACTAGCATTGGATTCGAGGTAGGCCCTCATCATCAGTCTTTAATTTGCAATTAGGAACCTGCGTGTTAGCGTTGTTTGATTGTTGCTAGACCCCATTTAGGCTAGTGGGATCGCCTCTGTCTGCAGAGGGGATTTACCTCCACAACAATCAGATTTAAAGAGATCGCAATGCTGCTAGGTGAGACCCCATGGGATTTGGATCAGCGAATGAAGAGTACGATCCACGAGGCTAATATGACACTAATGGATGCACAACACCGCGCATGATTTGTGGCATCTTTGACACCCCACCTTAGGATGGTGATGTCACAGTAGAAGCTTTCAACCCAGGCCAAAGCGTTGGAGATGGCAATGAGGTTGCATGAAACACCGATACAGGACCCATGGTTAGGAGTTCAAGAAATCCACATGCAACTACAAAATCTATGCTTGGAGATGCAGAGTTTGAAGCAAAATAGGGCACCACAGCCAAAGGCACGCGATGGAGTATGGTGTATAAAATGCAAAGGTCAGGGCCACGATAAGGATCACTACCCAGTATTCACGAACTACTTGGTAGGAATGGGACCAATGCTGTTAAGACCAGAAGCACAGGTAGGTCCGAGTATGACACCCATGTTATGGTGCATGATCTATCAGATAGGAGGAAGACACACGACGAACAATTGTCATCTGTTGCAGAAGTATACATAAACTCCACAACAGCTATTTTGTAATTTCTACAGTTCATAAGGCCACAATGAGCGTTCTTATCGCAGCTACGAGTTAATGATGGATCGGACCCTAGCATATAAAATGCAGACATAAACGCGAGGCCTCGACCTAGCCGAGGGATGGTGTGTGTTGGATTTTAGGGGCGAGGTCAAGGACGAGGAGGGATGGGCCCTATTATCTTTGTTGGTATTTGGCCCAAAAATGGATCCAAAACACTCCCAAAGTCTCCAAAGTTTGCTTGAAATCATGCAAAATGGATCCAAATATGCTCCAAAGCACTCCCTAAGTCTTCAAAAGTGCTTAAGATCATCCAAAGATCGAAACAAGCGAGGGAGGAGGGCCCTTGGAAGGGTAGAAATACAGTATTGGGAGGCAAAAAACGCATTAAAACAATAAGAAAAACCATTATCGCATGCTTAAAACTGAGAAGGCACAACAACAGTTAGATTTGGCTAATCAATGGCCAAAATCTAAGCGATGGATCACATTGGTGGATCTGATCAGCACAGGTGGGCAGTGGCAATCAGTGCAAGACACTGTCGATCAACACTCACCGATGATTGAATTGGCAGGTCGCAATAAGCGGAGGCGAGTCAGTGATTATCAGTGCAAACAGTATGCAATGAGTGATCACAATTGATGATTCAATGTGGACCATCGATCGCATGCGCAGATCGATGGCTCACATGGCATCGATGGATCGTAATTAGGAAAACCAAGGGGCGCAACCTTTACATGTATATGTGTGCGACCTGATTTGCGGACCCGATGGTATTATAAACAATATTCCATAACATTTGAGTTCCACGGGTAAGCCATGGTTTTAATGCATTTTCCATATATTTCGTTATATAATGAAATACACAAGGAAACAAGGTAGTGGCGATAGCGATGAAGCCCGGTCCTGAAAGGGTCCAAGAAGGGAAATACATAAAGTTTGAAGTTTGCAAAAGCCATTTTTCAATGAATTTCGTGTATTTTCGTGTTTAATGAAATACAAAGGGAGCAAGATTTTTTGCAACTTGTGATGGTGACAAGGGCAGACCTGATAGATATATATCCCATTTTTTAGGACTTTTGAAGTTCGAAAAGGACACAGAGGGGTGAGATTTCTCAATATTCTTGTGTTTTATGTTTAAAACAAAAACAGTATGGCAACGTTGTTCTATACTTACAGAAAGCATGCATTACTAACAATTGAAAGGGCCAAAACATGCTCAACTCATCCCAAACCGACAAAGTAGTTATGGAGTAGATAGTGCAGCTAGCCCAAAACGAAAATATCATGGAGTAGCACAACGCTTCAATAGCCCAGTGCAGCTCATCAAAACAAACATTATAGGGCATCTCTGGCATGAGAGACCACCCAGACAAGACATCAAATTACCTGAAGGTGGTTATTCCTCTATCAAAAGGAGAAAACCTCTGAGCCATGCTTGCCTTCATGGAATCAAACAATTAAGGGACAGAGTGGATAGAATAAGCCTCCGAGCCTTCTAGAGAGCTCAAGAGCATTGTAAAAGGCTATAAATATCTGAAAGTAAGATGTAATACAGGTTCAAATTCTGGAGATTTTTCCTCCTCGGTTCCTTCAAGCTTCTCATCTTCATTCTAGAAATATAAGTTTCTTTTTCTATTATATGTTCAATTTCCATTCTCTTTGTTGTTCTATGCTTGCACTTGAATATGTTATTTAGGTTTTCTGTTGTGTCTAATTCCAGATGATTGTCATCTTATCTCTACATTGATAAATTAGATTTGCAAGTCTCATTTACTTCCTATAGCTGTCCATTCATATGTGTTTATGTATGCAATCTACTGGTACTGTCAGTATTCTCCATCTATCCATTGAATCTATAAATTATTGAGCATTAGTGGTCAAAAGCCTTGTATTGGTGAGAGTGCTCATGCATGTGTTGAGTGAGAATAGAGTTGAAATGGTTATCTAACTTGATCCAAACCATCACCCATTCCAATAGTTCTGAGAACAATATTGAAGATTATATGTTACCAGGCATCTCCGCGCTGCAACCTAGGAGAGTTTCTTGGAGTGTTAATAGGTCCAGGAAGGGGCAGCGAACAATTGATTTGTTACAATTGCGGAGGACCAGGGAATTATGCCCACGATTGTACCAACCCAACGAGAGTATCATGTTCATACTGTCTTGAATTTGATCATGACATGATATATTTTCCTACGTTGATCACACAGATGTGCGAGAAAAGGGTACTCCAGCCTACTCCGACTCAAAATATTCAAATGATGAGATCTGAACCATGCAAAGAAGACCCAAATGTGAATATGGTGCTTAGAAGCGATGCGACCATAGGAGAGGATAAGGGGAAGTAGCCCGAGGAGGATACATGGGTTTGTAAGGCTCCTACAAAGGAAGTTAAGTTTGACTTGGAATGCGCAAAGGAGAAGTTTATGGAAGCTAAGAAGAGCTTTGTGGAGGCCTCTAATTTAGGTAGTATGGATCAACCAGAACCAGGAATGGATCCTTTTATGCTTACTACCTTTTTAGAGACATGCATGAAACTGCTGCACGACAATAAGGTAGTTAAGGGACTATAGGAGTTGATCACCAGGTGGGTTGGGTTAGGGGAATCGTGCATGGTTCCAAAACTGGGAAAGCATGCATTGCATAGTGGGAGGGAAATGAGATTGACAGCACAGGTTGGCGAATATGAAATGGACCAAGTAATCTTAGACCTGGGTTCAGACACAAATGTATTACCAAAATAGACATGGGAACATATGGGAAAGATCGGGTTACAATGGTCCCTTGTTCAATTACGAATGGTGAACCAATAGAAGATTTCACCCATGGGGAGGTTGCAAGGGGTAACAGTTGATATCGAAGGTGCGAGCACACAGAGGAATTTTGAAGTAATAGAGATTGTTGATGACAACAATCTATATCCCGCGTTGCTAGGAATAGACTGGGCCACTGATATGAATGGAGTCATCAACCTGAAGAAGCAGAAGATGATATTCGAGAAAAAGTCCCTATGTGTAGTAGTTCTGCTAGATCCAGCCGAAGGAGCGTGCTACACTGAACCAGTGCATGACGATGATAATGACGATGAGCTAGAGTGCATTTACCAGATAATGGCGCAAGACTAGGATTAGGTGAACCCGAATGTAGATGGAAGAATCTCGTGGGAACGTGATAGTTCCTGTACTGCAGATTCAGATGAAGAAGTAGAACACTCGCAGAACTGGTTGCATGAAGTGACAACACTGAATTGCAACATGATGATTAGATCATTGAGATGCATGACAATAGAAGCAAGGGAACTGCCAACCTATGATGGGGTGATAGAGGTGGATGAATTCTTAGACAAATTTGAAATGGTAGTATCGGAACAGCAATGGTACGACGTGCTGGAATGGGCGTTGCATGCAACACCCACATGATGGTGGAGTACACATAAGAAGACTATGGGGAACTGGCGTGAATGTAAAAGACATATGCACTTATAGTTTGGAAGTCTCCAATGTTGAATGAGAGCTAGGCAGCCAGGATGGAGCAGCTTGCATGCACACCTATGTAGATGGGTGCAAACATGTGCTGTGCAAGCACATCCCAGACTAACGATCGAAAATTAGAAGTAGACACGGCAATAGGAAAAGTGATGTGCACCCCAAATATTCCACATTGGAGCATTCAAAAAGTTATGTGGAATCATGAACAGAGTTTAGCAGGTGGAATGAACTGATTGGGACCTATTCATACCAGCGGTTTAATGGGCCTATAGGGCCATGCACAGGAATCTGAGCGCGAGAATGATTCTGAAGATGACAAGCAGAGTCGAGGCCGTAGCATGGGAAAATAATCCTCACGCAGTAACTTCCATAATTGGGACAACATGCGAGGACCAGAGCGAAGAGGTTATGCAGCCATGCGAGGAAAAACATACGCAGATTCAAGAAGCCATTCGGTGAGGGAACATTGAGCTTCATAAACTTGAAGAAGATCAAGTACGAATGAAGCAGAAGAGCATGTTAATGGACACTGATATCTGAAAACTAGAAACCGAAATCGTGTAAGAATTACGTGTTGACTGAGGGATAGGACAACATATGGGTAGCCCTACCACCACACTAGAAGACTGTCACCGAGATTTTTTGGTTATACTACCATGGCAGCGACCACACTTTATTAGAAAAAGTAACCAGGGATGCACACCGCATAAGGAAGAATGAGAGGCGCAAACTAGGGAAAGGGTGGTTAAGGACGGCCCGTGGATCGGGTTGGAAGGTGACATGAAGCTTCGCACCAGTGGTGCGACCACCTAACTATCCACAGGAAGCACAGTCTCAGCACTGCTAGCAGTTGAAAGAGAGCACAAGACTATAAACAAGTCTGTAGGAGAGTTGTGCGGGAAGGAGGTTATGTGCAGGGTCAGTATGCCATAGGGGTTGTGGTCATGCATAAGGGGCTGCACTGCTACGTGGGTAGGCTGGAAGGTGACTGTTGATGTCACTGTTCATCACAAGAGGTCCAATTTAAAGCAGAAAGGAGCGAGCAACAAGAAATTAAGACAGGAATTAAGAGCTAGATTCGGGACGATCTACTGCCAAGAAGGTATTAATGACTCAGAAGTGTGGGGAATGGTCAAATTCAAATTCAAATGATACTATAAAAGCCCTTGGGCTAGCCTCGAGGCAACCCTTGGTTGTTTAAGATTTGAGCTAGTACAAAGCATTGAGCACCAAGCACTTTTTCCACCCTTGAGTATGTGACCAAACGGATCCAGTGTAGACACGATGACGATTGCGAGGACCAAAGTGCGATTCTCAAAAGTTACCCCAGAGCTGCATGTGATCCAGGAGGGGATTAGAGAGTTGGCAGCTACACCAGAGGTTCCAAAGTCACCACACACACCGTGACCATAGAAAGACAAGAAGACAATGGGGCAAGTATGGTTATCACCACGGAACCCAAGGTTTAGTAAATTTTCAATGGCAGAGAAGGGTAAAGCTGTCACATTTGAAACAGAGGAGAAGAGGGAAGATTTGCAAGCCCTGATTGCCAAAATTGAAGCATAGAATGATGAGGTGGAGAATTTCTCCCAAATGCCTTTGGCGATAAAGTTACCGCCCTACATCCCCCTATGGAAGGGGAAAGCCAAGATACCAAAGGACCCGGAGGCCATGGAGAGTGCGCTCCAGACCCTGCTCCTTCCTAATGAAACAAGGTTTGAAGGTTCGCCATTGGGACGAGTACCTAATATGAAGTTTGAATACTGGGACCTCATAGACGGCGAGAAGTTCCCACAGTTGGCCGTGAAGAAATTATTGAAACAGAAATGGCTACGTGGCATAGAGAATGCTGGGCTACTCCATCTACGATGGATGCCCAACTACCACCGCATGCCTATCACTATATTTATAATTCGGAAGCTACTGTTCCTAGTACATGATGGGTATCTCTAGCTGAAGGAGCCAATTCCCATCACGACCAATCTAATTCACCAGATTTCTTGGCTGCCCATCCAAGGAAACGACCCCGTAGCCATAGCAAGAAAGAGTAGCGGCTTGGCCCTTGCAGAAGCTATGAAGTCCAAATATAAGCTGGAGAATAGGAAGTGAGGGTACGTAATCACAAGCATCAAAGACCAAGGGGTGCTCCTAGCCACCCAACTGTTGGCCGGCAAGCTGATGAGGAAGTGCCACGCAGATGAGGTGTTAGTGTCTGTCATTGCATTGGCAGAGCAATGTGCAGAGGGGGTCCAGCTCAACTGGGCACAGTTCCTCTATGATGACATTTTGACAAATTGCAGGGAGGCCCAAGAGCAAGGTAAGACCTTCCACTATGCGTGGTTTCTCATATCCATCCTGTTGGTTGCAGGAGAACAACCAAAGGACAGCTAGTTTCCCATGGTCGAGGGTGACCTACCTGAAGCTGTGTGGTACATGTCACTCTAGGCAATGAAAGACGCAATGAGGATTTGCAAGATAAAGGTGTTTTGCATGTTCATAGAAGTGAGCATACAAACATGGATCAATCACAGGCCATGCTTGTCTCCTATAGTCCATAACAACTTATAGAGTGTCACAGATTTCAAAGTGAATATGCATAACCTGTATATTTATGCACGCAAAGATCCTACACGAACATGGACAAAGCTCCCATACATTGCAATGGATGATGTTATCTTTGTGGTAATGGAGTCCTAGCCTCTGGAGTGGTGCACCCTAGACTTGGCAGAAATGGAAAAGATCGCAGCACAATAGCGAAAGAGGGAGACCAAGCTGCACATCGCGCAGCTGGCGGAGAGAACGTGCGAGGAAGAAGAAGTGGCCACGCAGCAGAAGGCGACTGAGGTAGCAGTGGCAACACAGATAGCAGAAACTACAACCATGGCCACCAAAGAGACTGAGGAAGCCTAGGAAATGTCCACAAAGCAGGACATATAGGGGGAGGTAGAGACAGGAATGCACGAACCTGGCACCAAAATCAACCCAACTGAAGAGGCCGCATGTCCATGAGAAGCCAGCCTCCCGGAAAAAGACAAAGGCCACAAAGACCTCTGCCAACCCAATCTAGCTCACTGAGGGAGACCTTCTTCACATTGGTGAAATAGTTCATGATGTCGCTAAGGATGCTTTTGACGAACTAGTGACGGAGTAGACAACTTTGTTGGGGGCGCTCAGAGCGCAGTTGCAGGCATTACAGGTGTGACCCCTAGGAATGATGGCACCACACATTGTGGCAAGTACATCTGATGCCAAGCCGATGTTGCGCGCCTACACCACGAACACTTTTGTATTACCAGAGGGCATAGTGTTAGTAGCCGCCGAGTGCGACGGGGCCACCGCAAGTCAAATGAAGGGCTGTGGGTTGAATTTGGTCGCCCTTCCCAGAGAAACTCTATACAAACTACAAGATGGGGTAACTGCTAAGCTTCGCACTAGTGATGGTTGTGCCCTCTAGGTCTTGAGTGAGCAGAAGTTAAAGTTAGAATAGCTTAGCTTGCAGTGCAACAACCTGGTCATACACACCCAGGGATTGGAACAGGCAGTGGAGGAGGCCTGTAGTAGCATACTGGAGTTGGTTGTGCCGACAGTACTCCCAACAGTAGAAAAGATTCACCAGCTAGTAGCTAGAGTCCACAAGGCCTAGGAAGAGGCCGCAAAGGTTAAGCTGGAGCTGAACTTGTAGATCATTGAGCTGTGGCTAAAGGCATAGCCCTCTACACCCCCGGAAGTCAGAGAGCAACACCACCATGCCATTCAATCGGGGTTGGAAGAGATAGAGCACGTTGTATAGAACTGCACAAGATTGTTGGATCAGTCCCTCTTCATGCTCACCTCACTGTAGGAAGATCCAACCATGCAACATCTGGAGGCAAAAGCATGGCAGTTACAGTAGGCATATGACAGTATTAGGGAGACCACACAGACAGTCGCCCTTACTCAATGACTTGCCAAGATGAAGGAAACCCAGGATCCAAAGGAACAGGTGGATGCCTCATGCCAGAAAGAAGCAGTGCTTAAAGCACGCATCCAACCTTGGCTAGAGGAATAATTCATGGCCATAGCCATGATCAAGGAAAAGCTGGCACAGATGCAGAGTACATATGCGCTAAAGAAAGAAGGTGCCCCTAACAACGATGCATCAAAGATTCACACACAAATAATATAGTGAACGGTGAAAGAGTGTGTTGTAGATGTAAGTGAAGTGCAGAGGTTTCCAAATGGACTCCATGTGAAGATCACCACACTAGCCAAGTGACTCAGGATGAGTCACGATGATTGTGTTAGGGACCTGTTGGGCAGCGGACCCCCCCATAGCAAGTTTTTGGGGCTTAAAGCTAGAGTTTTGGTCAATGTAATGTAAAGACCCCGCAAAATTCGGGCGTGGAGTGTGAGAGTCTAGGGTTGTCTGCCCTAAAGATAATGTAATTTAATATAGAATGTGTTAGCCTATCCATGGTCTGCAGACCATGGGATCTTTTAAATAGAGCAAGACTCTAAGTGTAAAAGGTATTTTTTTTAGCTTTGAGAAATAATATGGGTTTTGAATGATGAATTAATCTCTGAGTCTGTAAGTCTGAGTCTTGGGTTGTAATAGTAGGAAGAGGCTCTGTAGCTATGTGCGCAAAGGCCTAGTAGAGTCCGCAGTTGTGTGCGTGGACCCCTGTAGCTGAGTGCGCAGGGCGGAGTTGGGATTGTATCTGAATAGAGGATTAATAGAAAGATAAGTTGATTATGAAATATTGTGCATCTACTCATAGCTCTGTGTGTTTATGCTTCTGTTGTATTTATGCATCTTTTCACAATTTTATGATTGTGCGCACTTGTTATGAATGTTGAATGGATGATAAGAATATTTGGTACACACAATTAAGTCAAGATCTATAATAATAGCCTAGTAAGGATACAAGATCTATATAGCACCTCTTCACACTCTTTACAGAGTTGCGTGGAAGTAGTCGCACAAGGTGCGAAGGTTAGATAGCTGCGCAGAACAACGCAAGCATGCGCGTTGGGTTCGCGAACTTCCTAGATCTCATCAAGACATCCCTAGAGTGAGAAAACCTAGTTCCAACACCCTCCCATACTACCTCGAGTGAGACCTCAGTCCGTGCACCACGAGCTATTACCGAAAGGGCCGGTAGTTTCAGGATTTGTTTGTTTAAATCAGTTCTAAACCTGGGTTAGGCCCCAACAAGCCAACAAATTTTGCCTCTGGTGGCGAAATCTAGCTTCTGATAAAGCTAGGTGAGGGCTTCCAAGGAGAAATGAGTATTATTTTCCACAGTGGGAGCCAACATCATTTGGTCTATGGACTGGGTAGTTATGGTATAAAGGATGTCACCAAATGCGGCTATGATAGCTCTTTGGGTAGGGACATAGCATGCCTAACATTTTCTAGTAAACGCAAGGGCTTGGAAGGTTAAGGGGAATATGTAATGGGGAATATTGGACTCCCAGAGCCCAATTTCATCAGTTTTACCTGCATTTTTCTCTTCTAACCAACAATATAATTTATAAAAGCCACAGTCACATTAGGGCTAATTAATAATATAATCCTTGTTGGCCAAAGGAATATGATCTAAATCAACAGAGGGGGAAATCAAAGGATTAACAGGTTTGTCTTGAGCTTTGGCCTTCGGAGGAATGATTGTATCAACTGAAAGTAATAGTAAGAGGAATCGACATAAATATTATCACGAAAATAGTTAGGATAACGAACTATCAGGGGAAGGGAATGGAAGACTGTTAATTTCTGCCTTGGTCTGGTCGTGCAAATACTGTGAAAACAGTCACTATGCAAAGGTCGTCAATTGCAGAGATTATGCGAGTAAAAATGGAGGAGAGCGATAGGATATGTAGTAAAAGGAAGGAGAGTGATGGCTTCAGAATCTTTAAATGTCATGAAAGTCCCATTGAAAAGGGCACGACACCATTAAGTTCGAACAGTTACTCGAGAACTGAATTAAATGTGAAACATCATTTTTTCAGGAGAGCATTCAATTAGTCAATGACTGGGCGACATGGTGGAATGTGAGAGGTGAAGGTATTGTGGTGGGGATGTGGTAAAGCAAGCAAGGGGATGGTAGTTTCGAAGGGGCTAGAGACTGGTATGTGGTTTTGACTGGGGTCGGTGCAAAATATAGAGAGAGTGACACATAAGGGATGGGGCCCATCGGGGAAATATCCTTTTCGGACACCCCCCCTTCCCCCGCAATGGTAAAGGCAAGATGGAGAGGGGGGCAAAGAACAACACAGGTCGTGGATGATGAAAGGGAACAAATCTCGATGCCTTTGACTGTGTTGTGGATTAATTGCATACAACAAAAGAGATTTGTTGCCATATGTGCCCTTTATAATATTTTTCCTTTTCGACTTAAGATAAAGGTTTTAGGAATAAAATCATGAAACATCATGTTATCATGTTGTGCCCATTTTCCCTTTTTAGCATATGATTAAAACTTAGGATAAAAATGACATAGGAAAATATTTATAAAAGCAACTAATTTACCTATCCATAACTAAAATAACATTTTATTTCTTTTATAGGGTGCACTTAGACTAGGAAACCAACATTATTTTCTTTTATACATAATAAAAACTATCTAAACTATCCCTTATTTCTCCTATTGATAATGTCATTTTCCACACAACTATTGATTTACCTAGATTAGAGTGTTGGGAAAATCTTTGTTCTCTAACCTAACTTAGAGAAATTTAAATAAATTTAACCATGATTATGTTGATCTAAAGATGATCTGAGGTTGTCATTGATGTCAACCCAAGCAGCACCAGGGGCTACCCTGATCTTGCAAGGGAATTTTGACTTTACAACTTACCCTATTTTGAGTCAAGGATCTTCTTGATGGATTCTACTTGTCGAGATGTTTACATTGATATATGGCATGCCAAGTAATTCCTCATGGTTTGAGAGATATACATATTTGAAGTTAGTAACCCCAGTTAGTGGGATAAAACCCTATGGTATTGTGGCATGGCACTCATAATTGGTTCTGGTCATTGAATAGTCAATAAGTAATAATTTTTTAAGCTCATAAAATCCCTCCAACATTCTCTATAGAATCCCCTCTCAACTCTATAAAAAGAAATCTCATATATCCTCCAAATGAAGTGATTGTGGAAGTTTTGCTATAACTTCATTTCTGCTAAGTCTTGGATTCTAAAATGAAAATCCATTTGATTCAAAATCCTCATGAAAATTTTGACTGAATTTCAGATCTTAGTTCACTACAATTTCATAGATATGATATGTGGAATTTAGGGCTTTTGCAGGCTCCCGAATTTCATCTCAAAGAAGTGACCTTGGGAAAATCATCATAACTCTCTCTGAGGAGAGGATTGGAATTCTGTAAAAAGTGGCGGATAGTGCATGGACTCTAGTTTTCTGTGTATCAATTTCAGAGCTAAAGGAGGAAACAATGACATGTGACACGTCGTACATGTTCGCTCTACTAAACTAGTCGATATTTAGGTCATTGTGAGCGATTGGGCATAACTTTGCCTTGAAGAGTCCAAATTGAGTCAGACCTATGGCATTAGAAAGAAGACTCAAAGGGCTTCTATAGGATTGACGATCACATGTTGGGGATATGAAATCGTAGAGATATTTCAGATTAAATATAGTGCTCCTAGAAGGCAAGAAAAACTAGATCAAGTGTTGTCAAGGGGTGGAAAGGACCAGATTTTTAGCGGCAGCAAAGAGCAAGGTGCAGCAAAATGATGCAGCAGTGGTAAGCTATAGGTAAGTATCTTCTGTATATGCATGTTCATCTCTCAATTGAATTAGGTTCTTTGTATTCTAATTTGTTGTTTTTGTTTAGCACTGACATATGCTCTACAGGATGAGGTAAGTTTTGCTATTATCATGTCATGGGTATTTCCTTGAAGACATTTTGCAGGTATTATATATTCATCAAGAGAAGAATCAATGCATAATCTAATGTTATAAAGAATGAGAAAGGGTAGCATGAAAAGAGAAAAAATAATGGTGCAGAACAACAGCAAGAATTTCACCACATGAAGTCTTCAAGTGGGCAACACTGCATACAGACATTGTAAAAGTTTCATTGTACAGAGTCATTATAAAAGAATCTTTGTAAAAGTTTTACAAGTGTCTATTCACCAAGCATTGACGAGGCAGTGTCGAGAGGTCTAGGATCATCATTAGGTAGTTGTGTCATAGTTGGGGTTATGGTCTAGTGTGTCGTCTTCTTGCACATCATTCTATTTCATTGTAAAGTGGACCATTTTCCCTGGTATGGGAGTCCATTATTCTTTTATTTTTCTATAGGGTGGTAGAGTGGTGCTAGGCTAGTGCATGAAGTCACCAATAGGTTCAAGCTTGTGAAAACTTCAGGGTGGTAGGGTGGTGCTAGGGTGATTTTTAGCTCATTAGGTGTTAGGGAATCCATTCAATTGACTATTGAAGAATCTCGGGCGTTGGAGCATCCATCCAGTGGGAACTGGAGAAGAATTCTTTTCTAGATTCTAGGAAGGTCGAGCTTTCTTTTCAATTGGAGTTGAAGATTAAAGAATTATTAGAAAGTGTTCGGTGGTTTTTGACCTGGAGGGGGTTTTCCACCTAAAATTTTTGTGCCTCCTGTGTTCTTTTATTCACTGTTGTTATTGCATAAACATTAATGATAATTGAATATTAACTAATGCTCTGAAAATATTTAAAAGTGATAATTTCTAAGGAATATTGATTCACCTTCCCCTAGTATTTTCCAAAAATTGGTATTAGAGCTTGGTTCCTTCAGTAACATCTTAACCATTGGAAGTCAGTTTTCAGAGCATAGATATGGGAAAGTCAAAGAAGTGGGTTACAAGGATTTCAAAGGAAGGTACAGGTACAACAAAATCTTAAGAAAGTGAGTATTGTGTACCAACCCCTAATTTTGATGCAGATAATTACTAGCTATGGGAATCTAAGATGGAAGTATCTTTGCAGGCACATGGAGTACGGGAATCAATTGTTTTTGGAGACACATCTACCGACGAAGCTAAAAGGTACAATTCAAAGGCCATGAATGTAATTTTGAATGTTTTGCCAAATTCTATGAAAACAAAAGTTGGTCAATGTTCAAAAACTAAAGCTCTTTGGGAAAAGCTTCATAATATCTATTCAACAAAGAAATTAGGTCAAGATGTTATTGAAAACTCGGATCCTTCTAAGTATGATGAAGAAGGGTTGACCATAGAAGAATTTTCTAAGGAGGCAATCAAGCTTATAAAAGAGCTTGAGGCTGAGAAGATCCATTACAATACTCTTGATGAACAAGTTCAAGGTCTCAAAATTCAAGTTGAAGAACAAAAATGTATTGAAGAGTCACTTCAAAAGAAGTTGGAAGAAATCAATAATACAGTGACACGAGACCTCAAGAAAGAAGTCCAACAGAAGCATCAAGAACTTGACACAGCATTTGCAGAGATTAGTAGGATCACACAATAGATGCAGGAAGTAGAAATTGAAAGGAAGGAATCTAATCAAAGATACATATCCATTGTTGACCAAAAGAAAAAGGAATTAGAAACATCTTCAATAGAAATAAGAAAGCTCAGGATTGAAAATGAGAAGCAGAAGGAACAGATACAGGTTCTCAATAAAGAAGTAGAGAAGACCACTCTTCTCAAGATACAGGTTGAGGAGGCAGAGAAAAGAAAGAACATCTTCAAAAGATGGTTTCAAGAAGATCTTGCTCAAAAGAAAGAATAAGTTGATGCAACTCGTGATGAGATCAACAAGCTCAAGGGATCACAAAAAGAATACTTACAAGATAAGACAGATGAAGAAGTGAAAATGAAGGAAATTAAAGATGGTAAATCTCTAGTTGATGAAGGTACACGCTCCACAGCTTCGCAGGACGATTCTAAGAAGGAAGTTGATAAAAGTGAAAAGCCAAAAACGAATGTTGCAACTCTAAAGAACAAGACCAAAGCAATCAAGAACAAATAACCACAAGAAACTACAATATTGCCTCCAAAGAAGAATGCAAAATATTCTAGGCATGTTCGTTTATTTAATGGTTATTTATTTTTATGTGCTAACTATGGAAATATGGCTAGGGATTGTGAATTATTTGACAGGTACAATCATTATCTACAAAACCCTAGAAGCAAGTTTGTAGGATCACGAGACAGGTTCCACGATGATTTTGTCAGAAGAGAATACGTGCTAGATGGGCCAAATATTGAATGTTTCAAATGCCACAACTATGGCCATAGTGCTTGTGGTTTCATATATCATATGGGATTGCCTATGGACAACATTTAATGCTTCAAGTGTCATAACTATGGGCACATGAATCGAGATTGCAAGAATAAGAAGGTCTGGAAAAGGAAACAGGTACAGGAAGACAAAGCAGATAACAAGGTTTCAGCACTTATGCATTCAGGATTTGTAAAAGAAAAAGGTCATGAGGAATTAGCAGTTGCTTCAGATAATGACTCAAGTCAAGATGTCCCATTAGGTGACTCACATTTTTGAACAATCTGGCTTGTTGACTCCTTAATTTTTGTACAAGAGGAGTCTATGCAATAGTATATGGCACAAGTCTACGATTGACAAGAAGGTAATTTGAACAAGATGGTAGTTCCATTAAAGGTTCAGGGGGAGAAAAATAGCTAAAGGATTACAGGTTACCAAGAACAAGACAAGATTAGTCTGCAAAGGATATGCACAAGTGGAAGGAATTGATTTCGATGAAACATTTGCACCAGTTCCAAGAATGAAAGCCATCTGGATGTTTCTCGCCTATGCATGTTCAATAAAAATAAATGTCTATCAAATGGATGTTAAGTAAGCATTTTTGAATGGAGAATTAGAAGTAGAAGTTTACATCAAACAACCTGAAGGTTTTCTACTATTAGAAAAACAAGACTATGTTTGTAGGTTAAAGAAGACTCTGTGTGGCCTCAAGTAGGCTCCCAGAGCATGGTATGCTCATATTGATGGATATCTATGCCAACCAGGGTTCAAGAAACGTACTATTGATAGCAATCTTTACGTACAAATAGATAAAGATAATTTAACAATCGTTGAGTTATATGTGGATGATATTATCTTTAGTAGCAATGATGATCGACTAAGTAAGAAATTTTCTACAAAGATGCAAAGTGAGTTCGAGATGTCTATACTTTGTGAGTTGACATACTTCTTAAGGGCTTCAAATATCTCAACAAGAGAAAGGAATATTTATATGTCAAGTCAAGTACATCAAGGAAATGCTCAAGAAATTCAAAATGGAAGATTGCAAACCCATCCTTGCTCCGATGGTAATAGGTTGCAAATTGAGCATTGATGACGCATCTAAGGATGTGGATAAGAGGTTTTACAGATCTATGATTGGTAGTCTTCTATATGTAACAGCCTCTCATCCAGATGTTATACAAGCAGTTGTACAAGTAGCAATATTCCAAGCAACACCAAAAGAATCACATATTATTGCCATCAAAAGAATTCTTCAATATCTAAAGGGCACAACAGAATATGGCTTGTGGTATCCCAAGGGAAACAATCTCATTATTCAAGCCTTTAGAGATGCAGATTGGGCAGAAGCGTTGATGGTCATAAGAGTACTAGTGGAGTAGCATTCTATCTAGGTGGTTGTCTCATATCATGGTTGAGAAAAAAGAAAACCTCAATCTCATTATCCACAACAGAAGTAGAATATATTGCAACAACAGCTTGTTGTACTCAAGTTCTCTAGATGAAGAAAAAATTTCAATATATTCAGGTCAAGTTTGATGAGCCTATTCCCATATTTTGTGATAACACCAACGCCATAAGTATCTCCAAGAATCCTATGATGCATTCCAAAATGAAGCACATTTTGATTAAATGCCATTTCGTTAGAGATTAGGTCACCGAAAACAATATCAAGCTCAAATATGTTGGTACAAAAGAAAAAAATTAGTGATATCTTCACTAAACCTTTACCTCATGAAGCATTTGAATATCTTCTCCAGAAGCTTGGGATTCTCCCATGTTCTCATTAGATTTTCCTTATTCAGAAAATAAAGGGGGAATGGAAGTGTGTACAAGTCTACAGGATGGTTGTGGTGTGAGGGGGAGTTACCCTTTTCCATTGATGTCAAAGGGGGAGAGAAGACAGTAGGAAGAGGTGACCTGATCGTAGGGGGAGTACTTGTGTTGCCATCAATGCCAAAGGGGGAGATTGTTAATCTAAAGATGATCTGAGGCTGTCATTGATGTCAACCCAAGCAGCACCAGGGGATACCCTGATCTTGCAATGGAATTTTGACTTGAAAAATTACTCTATTTTGAGTCAAAGATCTTCTTGATGGATTCTACTCATCGATATTTTTCCATTAATGTATGGCATGCCACATAATTCTTCACAGTTTGAGAGATATTCATGTTTGAAGTTAGTAACCCCAGTTAGTGGGATAAAACCCTATAGGGTTGTGGCATGGAAATAATAATTGGCTTTTGTCATTAAATAGTCAACAATTAATCATTTTTTAAGCTCCTAAAATCCCTCCAACATTCTCTGTAGAAGCCCCTCTCAACTCTATAAAAAGAAATCTCATATATCCTCCAACTGAAGTGATTGTGGAATTTTCGCTATAACTTAATTTATGCGAAGTCTTAGATTTTGAAATGAAAACCCATTTGATTAGAAATCCTGATGAACGTCGTGACCGAATTTTAGATGTTGGTTCACTACATTGTCAGAGATATGATCTATGGAAGTTAGGGTTTTTGCAGGCTCCTGAATGTCATCTCAAAGAAGTGACCTTAGAAAAATCATCATAACTCTCTCTCTTAGAAGAGGATTGGAATTCTGTAAAATGTGGCAGATAATGCACGGACTTTAGTTTTTTTTATATCAATTTCAGAGCTAACAGAGGAAATAGTAACACGTGACATGTTGTACATGTTCGCTCTACTAAACTAGTCCATATTTAGGTCATTGTGAGAGATTGGGCATAACTTTGCCTTGAAGAGTCCAAATTGGGTCAAACCTGTGGCATTGGAAAGAAGACTCAGAGGGATTCTATAGGATGAAAGATAACATGTTGGGGATCTGAAATCGTAGAGATACATTAGATTCAATATTATGCTCCTAGAAGGTAATAAAAAATAGAGCAAGTGTTGTCAAGGGGTGCAAAGGACCAGACTTTCTAGGGTAGCAAAGAGAAAGGTGCAACAAAATGATGCAGCAAAGGTAAGCTACAAGTAAGTATCTTCTATATATTCATGTTCATCTCTTAATTACATTAGGTTATTTGTATTCTAATTTGTTGTTTTTGTTTAGAACTGACATATGCTCTACAGGATCAGGTAAGTTTTTTTATTATCATGTCATGGGTATTTCCTTGAAGACTTTTTGCAGGTATTATATATTCATCAAGAGAAGACTCAATGCACAATCTAATATTCTAAAGAATGAGAAAGGGTAGCATGAAAAGAGAAGCAATCAAGGTGCAGAAGAGCAACAAGAAGTTCACCACATGAATTCTTCAAGTGGGTGGCACTACATACAGACATTGTAAAAGTATCATTGTACAGAGTCATTGTAAAAGAATATTTGTAAAAGTTGTACAAGTTCCTATTTGACAAGAGTTGAAGAGGTAGTGTCTGGAGGTCTAGGATCATCATTAGGTGGTTGTGTCATAGTTGGGGTTATGGTCTAGTGTGTCATCTTCTTCTACATCATTCTATATGAATTGTAAAGTGGACCATTTTCCCTGGTACGAGAGTCCATTCTTATTTTATTCTTCTATAGGGTGGTAGGGTGGTGCTAGGCTAGTGCATGAGTCACCAACAGGTTCAAGCTTGTCAAAAATTTAGGGTGGTAGGGTGTTGCTAGGGTGAGTTGTAGCGCATTGGGTGTTGGGGCATCCATTCAGTTGACTATTGAAGAATCTCGGACGTTCGAGTGTCCATCCAGTGGGAGCTGGAGAAGAATTTTTTTCTAGATTCTAGGAAGTTGGAGCTTTCTTTTCAATTGGATTTGAAGATTAAATAATTATTATCAAAACATTTAGTGGTTTTTGACCCGGAGGGGGTTTTCCACCTAAAATGTTTGTGCTTCCTATGTTCTTTTATTCACTGTTGTTACTGCATAAACATTAATGATAATTGAATATTAACTAATGCTCTGAAAATATATTAAAAAAGTGCAAAATTGGGAAGGAATACGATTTACCCCCCCACCTCCTTTTTGTTGAGATGCAACAAGATGATGGAGCTTAGTGAAAAAGAGTCGCCTTCACTAAGTGGGCCCGCAGGCTATTTTTGGCGCAAGTCTATTTTTAGACTATGTCTATTTTTAGACATATGGATCATGTCTATGGATTGCAGGTTGTTGTTTATGGATGATTGATCAAGTTGGGAAAAATAGATGGACTTCTATTTTTGATGAAAGTGTGAGTGATCACAGTGTGAGTGATCAAGTCTATTTTTAGACTGGTTGTCAAAAATAGAAAAGTCAAATATTATTATCTCACAATAATATTTGGACTATAAACTTAATCTTATTCTCTTGGAGCACTTCAGTTTGAGCTACAGAGGTGGCACATGCAGCTGTCAGAAGGAAATACGCTTTTCTTATGAGTCAGCTGAGTTGTTGCATGCATGACTTCAGTTAGAACTCAATCAGTTGAGTTTGGTGGAGTTGATTGTGGAGTTGATGGAGTTGTGTTCAGTTTAGCTTTGTTAAACTGGTTGTATTTAGTCTAACTGGCAAATAGACTAGAGATGAGTTGGGTGAATTAGTTATTAATTAATTCACAAGTTATTAACTCATAATACAACTAATGAATACATCAGTTAACTCAGTTGCATGTCAGTGCATGTTCAGTTCAACAGGGACAGGTGGTAGAGAATCAGATTGCTGTCAGTTGTGACTATAGTTGTGCACCAGATCTTGCACAATCAAGGGATTGAGTATGCCAATGAGTTTGCCCACGTATTTGCCCACATTTTAGCTTATGCTCACGTCCAAAAAGAGAGTGTGACTATTTTGCAGGCAAAAAACGAGTTTGGTGATCCATTCTCATCAGTTCTTGAGCAGGTATTGAGCAGTGGAGGCAGGCAAGCAGTGGAAGAGATTTGGAGATCAGATCTGAGCTGTATTGTGTGTAACAGAGGTGGAGATACTTGTGAGAAGTATTATGCTGTGTAATGTTACATGACTCAATCATTAATATACAGATAGTTGGGGTTTTTAGCGAGATGCTTTCCCCGGGATACATACTGTGTTAATGTGTGAATGCTCTTGATGTTTTATTGTTATTGATGCTGCTATATTGATGATCAACGTAGAGGAGCTTATGTATTGTGTATGTTTTCCGCAATAGTACATGATCAGGATAATCTCCATTGAATATGTGTTAAATTATTCAAAATTTCTACATAACCGTCATTCTTACCTGTTTCATTTGATATAGCCAAAGATTTCAGAGAAAAAAATGCAGCTCTGAAGGAAAGAATCACGGTTGATGAATACATGCAATGGGTGTTGGGTGTTGAAATATGACAACAAAAATGTAATTATGGGTCAAATATAAAGTTATTGTCAGTTAGTTTTTTATAACGAGATTCATAACGAGAAAGAGTTATGTAATGAAGTGTCTATATTAATTGGGATGGCCTGAGAGGCTTGTATTATGGAAAATCATCTTTGATTAATAGATTTACAATCCTTTGCCCCGTGGAAGTTTCCTTAGACACTGTCAAAGTTTTACCACATAACATAAGATTACTTGTGTAAATGTGTGAATCAATTTCTATTTTATGTTTTTACTTGTTCAACTATTGAATGCTTAATACTCTTGAAAGCCATAATTAACATTGGTTGTTGTTGGTGAAAGAGAGAGAAGGGTCACCAATGACATAATTAAAAAAGTTGAAAAGAACATCAAAGAGGAAATCTAGTAGGAAAATCTCAAGTTTTTTTGTTGTTGTACGTTTGAGGAACCTTTAGATTCTCTGTTGAAAACTTATCCTGAAGTAACTTCAAGGAATAAAGTTATTTGCCTTCTTCAAGACAAACTAGGGGTGGTTACTAAAGATATTATGATAAATGATTATAGAATGGTGGGTTGGAATAATGATCCACTTGAAATTATTAACGTTGTTATTTTTAGTGAGAGATTTGAGGATAGATTTATGAAATGATTGATGTGGAGAGATTTATGGAGTGATTTTTGAGAGATTATAGGAATTACTAAAAGATTACAAGAGATGGCAGACATATCCTCGTTTATAAATATATGTCATTGATAATGAAATTGTACGAGTCTGTGTGTATTTTGGTTAAATGATTTTGCTTTGTTATTTGCTTTTTGGCTATTGTGCTTTTTCATTTGGTAGCAGAGCTTAGTGTGTGTTTTTGTCTCATAATTGATGTGGATGAAGAAAAAATATACATGGAGCCAGTTGTGGAGCCGTAGAAGCTTTCTGCAGAAGCTTGATTGTTGGTTTGAAATTTATTTATTTATCTGCAATTTCAAAATCACGATTTCAAAAAAAAATCCAAAATATTTAACGCAGATCAATCCCATCCATACTGCAAAGGTGTGGAGACTTGCGGGTTGTGTGTGAAAGTGTGCAGACCTGTGTTTTCCGGACCTATGGGTGTGTTCTTTAATTTTTAAAATAAATAAATGAGAGCATATATTCCTTATTCCAAACGAAAAGATTTGTGGTCAGCCAGCATGCAAGGAGCATGGAATATGACAGAGTTTTCGAAGTGTTGAAGTCCAGTGCGTTGATGAGACTTGTGTTGAAAATGCATAGCATAAGTGTTGGAGAAACCTCCATTGAAAAATGGAGAGTATGAAATTTTAAATATTAATAGTTATTTTCACCATGGACAACTTTTTCAAGTTGGGTATGAGATTTAAAAATTAAATGGCATGAAGTTTAAAGAGTATGAAAAGTTTGTGTCTTTGGTTGAACGTGAATACATGTGAAATTTTATGTTGTATGTGAATAATTTGGCCTTCTTGATTTTAAAAAGTGAAAAGATGGAATAAGAATTCTTTCTTTTTATTTTTTAATATATTTTTACCAAATTTAAAGAGGAGAGGGAATTAGTGGAATGTTTTGAAGGGAAATTATTTTTTATGGGAGGAATATTTTTAAATGAATATTTTATGTTGGTTGAATTGTAAATGTGGGAAAATATGTTTTTATTATAAAGTATTTTATATATTTTCTAGTTTATTAAGAGATATTGTACTAATTGAAAAACAATATTAAGAGAGGAAGTATTGAAGGAGTCTTGTTTAATCTTTGAGCTTCTTAGCTCCTTCTTGTACTCAAACATTAATAGAAAGGATATTTTGTGGTGGTGGTTGAGTCCCATTTTTTTGGCGACATTGGTTCTTGTCCCGAGACGAAGTGAGACACATTGTGTTCTTTTGTGCATTTTATCTCTTTGTCTCTCTCTTACTCTCTCTGTGGTGACAAGCACTATTGTGTTGCCTAAACTTGTTGGCACAAACTATTTTTATTGGATCAAACACATGTAACCTATATTCATCACCAAAGATAACCGATGGATATACTATGCCTTATCCTGATGAATTAAAAGCGTTAAGTGATGATGAAAATAAATCTCTTGAGGAATTTATTAAGAAAGATAATGAAGTACTTTCACTTATAGGAAGCATTGTTGAAGAATCTATATTTCCAAGAATCAGTGGTGTAGTATCATCCAAGGAAACATGGTATATCTTAAAGAATGCATATAAAGGTGTGGTTATAGCTAAACTGCAAACATTAAGGAAGAATTTTGAAAATGCCCATATGCAAAGTAATGAATCCATTTATGATTACATCATAAAAATGCAAGATCTTGTTAATCAGATGAAAAGATGTTCCAAAAAAAGGCTAATTGAGAAGATTTTAAGAAGTGTTCTTCCCAAGTTTCTAATGGTCACCACCAATATTATGGTATCCAGAGACTTCAATACAATGAAAATTGAAGAATTAATTGGATTATTGTTAACTAATGAAGAAAATCAACCATCTAAGCAAGTGGAATATGCTTTTTCCTCAAAGCATAGAGGAAGAGGAAGAAGCAAGGGTCAATATCATAATTATAATCCAAATAGAAATCAGCAGAGTTCACAAGGAAATGCATCTCCTTCAAGAGGCAGAGGAAGGAATCCTAGTCAATTTAGAGGAAGAGGCAGAGATGGATCTCGCAGAAGAGGAAGAGGAAGAGATGGAGACATAAATGGAGGAAGAAGTGGAGGAATGCAATGTTATTATTGCCAAAAAATTGGCCATCTTGAAAGAGATTGTTATGTCAAAATGTGAGATATGGAGCATAAGGGTGCCAATATAGTTGTTGAAAAAACTAAGAATGAGAAGTTATTCCTCTCAAAGCTCCCAAATCTTTCCGCCCCATGTCGCTCATTTCACATCTTCCACCGCTTTCATCGATTAATTGCCCATGTCACTCACCAGACCCCGCCACTTCATCCACTACTCCATTAAGACTCAAGATATAGATTCTAACAGCAAGCAGCATTCTCCCATCATTCTCTGATTTCTATTACTTATTATTATCTTGTTTTCTTGAAATGAATGAGGTGTTTTTACCCTCAAACGTAATATTTTGTAATGATCTTTACTTCAAAGCAATTAGAGGATAGTTAGGTAGTTTAACAGTTTTGGGTGGTTATTAACTATCCTATGATGTATAAAGAGGCAAGATTATAGGAAAAAAAGGGATTCAAACTTTGGAGAACCTGGAGACTAAGCCATTGTATTCTTGATAAAACTGTTGATTAATGAAAGAATCAGAAGTTTTCCACACATTGTTGGGTATGATTTTGTGACTTCTCTGTTATGTGTCATTAAATGTTTTCTTTCTTTAAGTATGGTAATGAAGGTGCAGGTCTTTATTTTCTTAAGTAAATGAAGTTAAAATCCTTTAAAAGAGCGCTCCTATACTTGAAGTTCCCACCTTTGCAATTCTTCTAAGTTACAGATAGTAGTTTCTGTGTAAGACAACATATTATCTTTAGCTTCTCCAAGTGTCACAAATGGTAGATTCTGTGTAAAACAACATATTGTCTATGACATCTTCAAGCTTTCTTCATTCATCATTTATATTTAGAAATCAAATGGCATTCTGATATTTTCATGTCACCTAGGTATTGAGGGTTTAAAACTAAGTCTTTTAGGTCATTCGTTTGAGAATACAACATACAATTATGTGACAAACAAGTGACAACAATTATAAACATTAATGTCTTAAGCACAATTTCCACACAGCCAAGAAATTGGTCTCTTAAGGGACAACAGAAGGAATAAGTTAATTAAGGATACTTTGTTGACACCAGCATCGAAGAAGAACCTACTTTATGTAGGAAAAATGATGAAGAAAATTTACTAGAGTTTGATAATGAATGTTTAATCATGGATAAGTTGAATCAAAATGCAATTGTAGCAAAAGGTGAAATGATTGAAGGCATAATCTTCAACCTCTCCTTTGATTCGAATAATTCACAGAGTTTGAAAGCAACAAAAGAAGAAAATAGTAAGCTTTGGCACTTAAGGATGGGACATCTGAATTTTCAGAGTTTGGTGTTGTTGAACAAGAAGAATATGGTGAATGGTCTTCCTTATATAAAGTTGGATGATGATGTACGTGAAGGGTGTATTTTTGGGAAACAAAACAAGGAAATTTTCTCAAATAGAACATGGGAGGCTCATTAGGGGAATTTTGAGGTATAAAATGGGTCTCCTAAGGAAATTATAAAATAATAGTAGAAATAACAAAATAAGATTAGATAACATCATCAAATTTTAGACGGAAAAAAGAAAAAACTATCTTTTCAACTCGTATCTTCAACTTATCTTCCTATGTGTTTACTCAAATTTCAAGCAGCAAAACTCGTTGGATGCAGAATTTGATTCCTCATCTAAGGAGTACCCATGTTGCATACTTTCGATGGATCCCGCTACACGAAAAATAAGAAATACATGAAAAGCATGATTGTAATCACGTTTTTTCATTTACCTCTCATTTTTCATGTAGCAGGGTTCATCTAAAGTATGCAACATGGGTATTCCTTGGATGAGGAATTAAATTTTACATCCAACGAGTATTCCCACTCAAAATTTGAGTAAAAACTTAGGAAGATAAGTTGAAAATATGAGTTGAAAAATGGTTTTATTATTTTATTATTTTTTAATATTTTTACTTTTTTACTCAAAAAATGGTGAATCATCCCCCATGGTTGACGTCATCATCTTGAATCCTATTGGTTGTTATAGAGTTTATTTTGGTGGTACATTTTTCTTTGGAGGCTCATTTTAGACCTCAAAATACCCCTAATGAGAGATTACCTAGTATTGTTGCATTCATATTTGTGTGGTCCAATGGAGACTGACACGTTATTCTCTCACTTTCATTGATGATTATTCTAGGAAGACATGGGTGTATTTTTTGTAGGAGAAGTCCGAAATATTTTCTCATTTTCTTGAGTTTAAGGCTTTAGTTTAAAAGCAAATTGGTTTGAAAATTCTCACCCTTAGAACAAATAATGGGGGAGAATACAAGTCAAATGAGTTTTGGAATTATTGCAGGAAGAATGGAATAAATCGAGAGTTTACCAATTGATACTCTCCTCAAGAAAATGGAGTTGCATAAATGAAAAATAGGAGCATAGTTAAAATGGATAGGAGCATGTTAAAACTAAGTCTCTTAGAAATGAGTTTTGGGTCGAAGCAATACACACAACAATATATACTCTTAATCGATGTCCTATAAAGGTAGAGTTGAATTTGACTCCAAAAGAAGCATGGTCAATATACAAACCAAGTGTTGCACATATGAAATTTTTTGGTTGTAATGCATATGCACATGTTCCTAAGGAAAAGAGGAAGAAATTGGATGATAAGAATGTGAAGTATATCTTTATTAGATACAATACCGAAACAAGAAATTATAGGTTGGTTGATCCTCAAGCAAAGAAGGTGATAATAAGCAGAGTTGTTGTGTTTGATAAGAGTGGAATCTATCAACCAGAATAGGTACAATTTGAATTGAGGAAAGATGCAGGGAATATTGGTGATGAATCGAATTCCAAGTCAGTAAAGATAGATGAAGTTAAGAAGCCTAGGTGGCTTGAAAGGGGTCATTCAAAAAGAAGTATGTTGGATAGAAATTTTGAAAAGACGGTTACTAGATCTCAAAGTTCTCTAGTAAAGTATGCACTTATGGTACAAGTAATGAAAATGGATGAATCACAAAATTATGCAGAAGCATCAAGGAAGAAAGAATGGAATGATGCTATGGAAGCATAATTGAATGCCTTTGTGAAAAATGATACATCGAACTTAGTCAAATTACCAAAGGGAAAAGATGTAATTGGCACCAAATGGGTTTATAAAACCAAGTATAAATTGGATGGCACAATTGATAAGTACAAGGATCGTTTAGTTGCAAATGGATATGCACAAAAAGAAGACATTCATTACACTAATACATTTTCCCCAGTGGCAAAGTTGGATACAATCATGATGGTTCTTGCATTAGCTGCATAGTACAAATGGCCAATTTTTTAGATGGATGTTAAAACAACTTTTTTGAATGGTTATGTGGATGAAGAAATTTATGTGGAGCAACCTGATGACTTTGAAGTGTCGGGAAAAGAAGATTATGTTTATAAGTTTAAGAAGGCCTTATATGGTCTTAAGCAAGCGCCAAGTGCATGGTATTCAAGAATTGTAAGTATTTTTAGGATCATGGCTTAGTTAAAAGTTTATCTTAGCCCAATCTCTATATATTTCAGTTAAGACAAGACATTCTAATAGTTGTCTTGTATGTTGATGATTTGATCTACGCAGGGAACAATGATGAACTATTTCAAAGACTTAAGTCACATATGATAGTTGAGTTTGAGATGACAGATCTTGGTGAGTTGCATTATTTCTTGGTATTTAAGTTTGGAAGAAGGAAGATGGTATTTTCATATCACAAACCAAGTATACTTGGGACATTTTGAAGAAGTTCAGAATGTTGAGTTGCAAGCCAGCGACAACTCCTTTGGAAGTTGGGTTGAATTTATACAAATACAATACTCCAATTCAGTTGAAATTACTTTATATCGTCAATTGGTTGGAATTTTGATCTACTTAACTACAACTCAACCATATATTTCATTTATAGTCAATATGGTATCAAGATTTATGGTAGAACCCAAGGAATTATATTGGAAAACATCAAAGATGAATTTAAGATATTTGCATGGAATAGTTGGTTATGGTTTGGTATACATGTCTATAGAATATTTCAGGTTGATTGGTTATACAGATTCAAATTGGGTTGGATGCATGGATGACAGGAAATCAACTTCAAGGTATTCATTCATCATGGTTTCAGCAGTAGTTTCTTGGAGTACTAAGAAGCAACCCACAATTTCTCTCTCCACAACAGAAGTAGAGTATAACACATCAACGACAACATGTGAAGCAACTTGGTTGAGAATAATTCTAGAGTATCTACATGAGAAACAAGAGAAACCCACTCGGTTGATATGTGATAATCAAAGTGTTATTCAAATGACCAAGAATTTGGTTTTTCATAAGACCAAGCATATTGATATTCAGTATCATTTTGTTTGGGATTTGGTTCAACAAAAAGTGATCAAGATTGAGTACTGCAGAACAAATGAATAGGTAGTTGATATATTCACCAAAGCACTATCCAAGGAAAAGTTCTGCAAATTCGAGGATGATCTTGGAATATTTCCAAATGATCATTATGGGGGAGAAATGTTGGAATAATGATCCATTTGAAATTATTAAAATTATTATTTTTAGTGAGAGATTTATGGAATGATTGATGAGAGATTTGTGGAGAGATTTATGGAGTGATTTTTGAGAGATTATAGGAATTACTAAGAGATTATATGAGATGGCATACCTCTCCTCTTGTATAAATATATGCCATTCATAATGAAATTGTGTGAGCCTATGTGCATTATAGTTAAATGATTTTTCTAAGTTATTTGTTTTTTGCTAGTGTGCTTTTTCATTTTGACTTAAGCCAAGGTGTTCAAGAAATGCAAGAGGAGGCAACCACAATTAATCGAGGTCAAATACCCCAATTATTTGCATTCGTTGGTACCTATGTTGTTGTGCGCTATCCCTTTAGGCCTGATGATGCATGGGAAGAGTTCAAGAGACGTTTATTATTACCAGTCAGGGAATCTGCTAGGGTTGTTTCATCCAAATTAATAGTATGATGCCATATTATTTCCTTTACAAATTCTATGTTTATGGATATATCCAATAAACACCGAAATTTGTTGCAACTCAATATGATGACTCCTTATAAAAAAATGTTTTGCATTTAATGGAAGGACTTCATGACGAGAATGAAGTTGAGGTATCCATTCTCTTCTACCTGCAGAAAATGTATCCAGATGAATGGAAAAACTTTCAACGACATGTCCTTGGAACTGAAGATCAAGTATTGCGAGCACATGGGAAACACTTTAAGGTCAAGATCTTGCAATCCCAAGAGAAAGAACATTGTCATATGGTATCTTATCAAGAGCAAACCTTGACTAGGATAGCTAGAGGAATGATGTACAATAGAAAAAACTTGGGATTCCAATCCTTTCTAGATATGACCAAAGATGAAGAATTTTTGGGAAGCTACAAATCAGTGATTGGATCAATGATTGATGAGCAAAGAAAGAGCCAAATATCATTGCCGGTACAATTATATGCAATTATTGACATTTTAAATCTTATGATTACATACCCATATATACAGATGGCCTACATTGATCAAGTAGAAGTGAGGGAAAAGGATAAAACCCATAAGGGTTCTTATTCTCCTTGTTAAGGCAATTAATGGCCTTGACTAGATAATACGCCATATCAAGCTTTCTGGTGATCTTACTCTTGGTGAAGGGAAGCCAGAAAGTCATAATCATGCCATTATTTTCACTCGTTGAGAAGCTCTTCAAACAATCAATCTAAACCAGGATATCTATCTAGAAGAAACCTTCAAAACGTGAAACCCGCTACAAGAAATTCTTAAGAAACATGATGAACGATGCCCAACAATACTTGGCCTTAGATGACTAGTTTTGTCACCATTAGACAAAAGCTACTGGCAAACCCACAGAGGATGCAGATTCACTATAGGCATCTGAATGACTTTGATCTCTTATCTTACATCACCAGAGGAGGAGTAACCAAAGCTTCTCGTGTGATTAACTTAAGTAATGACATTTTTGTTGGCTTCCACCCAAGTCGAGATATCTACCATTTAAGACATTGGTTTGATACATTCTAGATGCTTTCATGCTACTTCACAACCATTGGGATTTATTTCAGTACTTTGTTGATTTTGCTCGTTGTTTATGTCTTTCTTTATGAGTGGAAATATTTGGCATTGAGTGGATTAGAAAAGTCGTTGGGTTACCAAGTAGCTATGAGAAAATAAATTTCTCTTGAGGCATCTATTGCATCACAGTCGTTGGTTCAGATATGCCTATTAATGACCTTGCCAATGGTTATGGGGATTGCCTTAGGACAAGGTTTCTGGTCTACATTAAGCGATTTGTTATTATTCAAGTGCAATTTGCCTATCTTTCTCACATTTTCTTTAGGTACAAAGACTCAATATTGTGGCGGGACTCTACTTCATGGTGGTACATAATTTACTAGACGTGGATTTGTTATTTTTCTTGCAAAGTTTGCATATTTTCATTATATTCCAGTGCCTAGTTATACAAGGGGAGATCTTTCCACCAGACACTGTGTTATTGGACACGTTCATGCCAACAGACACTTTAATTAGATCTATAGGAATACATCCAATGCCTGTGAAGTTATGCATATTATAATAAGGGGTTATGAAGGGACAGGTCACATAAAGGAGGCTCATTCTCATTCTTAGGAATCTTCCCCAAGGAAGGTGCTAATGAAAGATTTGTTTCGGGCTACATCTCTTGGAACATCTAGTTGTACAATTCATTTTCATGGGTCACAAAGAGCAATAAACTACATCGATTCTAACCTTGTTGGCGTAGACAAGCAAATTTTGGATCATATGCAACAGGGGTTCTCTATACTTATTTGGGACCCAGGAATACAGTTCGGATTGCTTGGGACAAACAATCTCAGGAAGGGAGGATTGTAATGTCCCCAATTTCTTGAGCATGAGAGCTACATTTTCCCTTGCCTAGCTATCTACTATGGGCTAGCGAGAAGGAGAACTGATCTAGGAGATCCAGGGAAGATTTACACAACTTTTTATAATATTCATTTGACAAATAAAAAGGGAAAATAATAAATAATAAAAAGGGGCAAAAGTATTTTTATTAAAAAATAGGGGGCAAAAATCACTTAGGAGGGAAAAAGTGACTTCTTCAAAAAAAAAATATTAAGAAAATCTAGAAGGTTGGAGAAGTCCCAATGGAATATTATAAAAGGATGATGAAGCTCAATGATGATTATTTTGTTCCATCGTATCATTTGTTATTGGTGAAGAGCTCAAGTGAGTTCACTTTCGAAGCTTTCTAATGAGACCTTCACACTAGCTTCGGTGGATCTCTTGCCACCCTAGTTAGATTCCTCCATCTTCAGTGGATAAGTTCTTTCCACCCTAGTTAGATTCCTCCATCTTCAGTGGATAATTTCTTGCCACCCTAGTTTGATTATATTCTTGGTTCATTTCAAAGAGCTAATGAAAATTTGGTTGCAAGAGACTATTGGCGTCATGATTCAGTTTTGCAAGGTTATTCATCTTACTCCAAGAGGCCAAGCATAATTGTTTTTCTAAGAGGGCTGAATAAAAGATTAGTTATGGAATTAACTCTTGTGTCCAAGCGACAAATCAAGGTTGTGATTTAGATCTTTTAAAGGGTTGAGAATCATAAACATGTAGAGGGACAAATTGCACACAAAATTAAGAAATCGAGTGTTCGTACTTGGTGCCAAAGGGAAGACAAAATCATTAGAGAAATTTTAAGGTCTAAAATGGGCCTAAAAACAAAAATATACAATCAAAATCAACTTTATAAGAACAAATAGGATTCATGTAAATCATGGGGATGATTCACCATTTTTGGAGTAAAACGTAAAAAGACTAAAAAAAAAATTACTCTTTCAACTCATATTTTCAACTTATCTCCCTACGATTTTACTCAAATTTTGAGTGAGAGCACTTGTTGGATGTGGAATTTAATTCCTCATCCAAGGAGTACAATGTTACATAGTTTCAATGGACTTTGCTACACAAAAAAATGAGAAAAACATGGAAAAACATTCTTGCAATCACATTTTTTCATGTATTTCTTATTTTTCGTATAGCAAGATCCATCGAAAGTATGCTACATGGGTACTGCTTAGATAAGGAATTAAATTATGCATCCAACGAGTTCTCCTGCTTGAAATTTGAGTAAAACCATAGGGATATAAGTTGAAAAGATAGTTTTTTTTTTTTTTCTTTTTTTCCCTCTAAAATTTGACGATGTAATCTAATCTTATTTTATTATTTCCACATTTATTTGTGTAAATCGGTTTCCAGATTCATATCGCATTTGGTTGTTGTTGTAATCGATGTTTCAAACCAGCAACGATGGTTCAACATCAGGATGAGAAAGATCTATGAAAGACTAGTCTACCACTTAGTTTAATAAATAGATGCCCGAGATGAAGAGCCGACAGTAACCTTAGTTCAATACATAGATGCCCAAGATGAAGAGCTGACAGTAACCTTAGTTCAATAAATAGATGCCCGAGATGAAGAGCCAACAGTAACCTTAGTTCAATAAATAGATGCCCGAGATGAAGAGCCGACGGTAACCTTAGTTCAATAAATATATGCCCGAGATGAAGAGCCGACAGTAACCTTAGTTCAATAAATAGATGCCCGAGATGAAGAGCCGACGGCAACCTTAGTTCAATAAATAGATGCCCGAGATGAAGAGCTGACGGCAACCTTAGTTCAATAAATAGATCCCCGAGATGAAGAGCCGACAGTAACCTTAGTTCAATAAATAAATGCCCGAGATGAAGAGCCAACAGTAAACTTAGTTCAATAAATAGATGCCCGAGATGAAGAGTCGACGACAACCTTAGTTCAATAAATAGATGCCCGAGATGAAGAGCCGACAGCAACCTTAGTTCAATAAATAGATGCCCGAGATGAAGAACCGACAGTAACCTTAGTTCAATAAATAGATGCCCACTTTTGTTGGTTCGAAATGTTGATTACAACAACAACCAAATGCGATATGAATATGGAAACTCATTTACACAAAGATCAGGATTGCAGAAACTTGAAATCCGAGATACTCATCCACTATTATTTTATAATATTCCTTAGAAGGCCCATTTTAAATCTCAAAATTTTTGTAATGAGGGAGGTTGAATAGTTATCCTTCTCTCAGTCTTAAAGGCTGATTTTGGGGGTCGCCTAAGAGATCACTCAGCAGAGATTAAGGTAGTATTGATTCTTCCAACAAATTGAGGGTTCAAGCGATATTCCTCCACATATTTTCCAGCATTTCTTCAAGGAGGCTGAGTCGTTTTGGCATTCAAAGCAATATTTTGACGCTCTCGTACTTCACAGCCATTGGTATTTATTTCAGTACTTTGTTGATTGTGCTCATTGTTTATGTATTCCTTTATGGGTGGCAATATTTGGCACTTAGTGGATTAGAAAGTCATTGGGTTACCAAGTAGATATGAGAAGAAAAATTACTCTTGAGGCATCTCTTGCATCGCAGTCATTGGTTCAGATAAGCCTATTAATGACCTTGCCAATGGTTATGGGGATTTCCTTGGGACAAGGTTTTCAGTCTACATTAAGCGATTTTGTTATTATACAAGTGAAATTTGCCTGTCTTTCTCACATTTTCTTTAGGTACAAAGAGTCAATATTGTGGCAGGACTCTACTTCACGGTGGTACAGAATTTACTAGACGTGGATTTGTTGTTTTTCATGCAAAATTTGCATATATTCAGTATCTTCTAGTGCCTAGTTATACAAGGGGAGCTCTTTCCACTAGACACAGTGTTTTTGGACACGTTCATGCCAATGGAAACTTTAATTAGATCTACAGGAATACAGCCAATGCCTATGAAGCTATGCAAATTATCATAAGGGGTTATGAAGGAACAAGTCACATAGAGGAGGCTCGTTCTCATCGTCAGGACTCTTACCCAAGGAAGATGCTAATGAAAGATTTGTTTTAGGCTTTTCCCCTTGCCTAGTTATCTATTATGGGCTAGCAAGAAGGAGAATTGATCTAGGAGATCCATGGAAGATTTACACAATTTTTATAATAATAAAATAAAAAGGGAAAATAATAAATAATATAAAAAATGTTTTTATTAAAAAATAGGGGGCAAAGATCACTTAAGAGGGAAACAATGACTTCTTCAAAAAAAATATTAAGAAAATCTAGAAGCTTGGAGAAGTCCCAAAGGAAGATTATAAAAGGATGATGGAGCTCAATGATTGATTATTATGTTCCATCATATCATTTGTTATTGGTGAAGAGCTCAAGTGAGTTCACATTCAAGGGTTTCTAATGAGACCCTCACATTAGCTTCGGTGGATCTCTTGCCAACCTAGTTAGATTCCTCCATCTTTAGTGGATAAGTTCTTGCCACCCTAGTTGGATTACATTCTTGGTTTATTTCAAAGAGCTGATGAAATTTTCGCTGCAAGAGACTATTGGCTTCATGATTCAGTTTTGCAAGGTTATTCATCTTAACCCAAGAGGCTAAGCATAATTGTTTTTCTAGAAGGGTTGAATAAGAGATTAGTTATGGAATTAACTCTTGTGTCCAAATGACAAATCAAGGTTGTGATCTAGATCTTCTAAAGGGTTGAGAATATTCAACACGCAGAGGGACAAATTGCACGCAAAATTAAGAGATTGAGTGTTCTTACTTGGTGCCAAAGGGAAGACAAAATCATTAGAGAAATTTTAAGGTCTAAAATGGGCCTAAAAACAAAAATATACAATCAAAATCAACTTTAAAAGAACAAACAAGATTCATGTCAACCATGGGGATGATTCACCATTTTTTGAGTAAAATGTAAAAAGATTAAAAAATAAATAAATTACTCTTTCAACTCATATTTTCAACTTATGTCCCTACAATTGTACTCAAATTTTGAGCAAGAGCACTCATTGGATGTGAAATTTAATTACTCATCCAAGGAGTACCCATGTTGCATAGTTTCGATGGAGTCTACTACACAAAAAATGAGAAATACATGGAAAAACATTATTGCAATAATGTTTTTTCATGTATTTCTTATTTTTCGTATAACAAGGTCCATCAAAAGTATGCAACATGGGTATTGCTTGGATGAAGAATTAAATTACGCATCCAACGAGTGTTAATGCTTGAAATTTGAGTAAAACCATAGGGAGATAAGTTGAAAATACGAGTTGAAAAGATAGTTTTTTATTTTTTCCCTCTAAATTTTGACGACGTAACTTAACTTTGTTGATAAAATAGACACTAGTATATTCCAGTGCCTAGTTATACAAGGGGAGCTCTTTCCACCACACACAATGTTGTTGGACACGTTCATGCTAACAGACACTTTAATCAGATGTATAGGAATACAGCCAATGCCTATGAAGCTATGCAGAGTATCATAAGGGGTCTTGTCACATAGAGGAGGCTCATTCTCATCCTTAGGACTCTTACCCAAGGAAGATGCTAATGAAATATTTGTTTCGTGCTTTTCCCCTTACCTAGTTATCTATTATGGGCTAGCAAGAAGGAGAATTTATCTAGGAGATGCATGGAGTATTTACACAATTTTTTATAATATTCAAACAAAAAGGGAAAATAATAAATTAATAAAAAGGTATTTTTATTAAAAAAGAGGGGGTAAATATCACTTAAGAGGGAAAAAAATGACTTCTTCAAAAAAAATATTAAGAAAATCTAGAAGCTTGGAGAAGTCTCAATGGAAGATTATAAAAGGATGATGGAGCTCAATGATTGATTATTATGTTCCATCATATCATTTATTATTAGTGAAGAGCTCAAGTGAGTTCACTTTTGAGGGTTTCTAATGAGACCCTCACACTAGCTTCGATGGATCTCTTGCCGCCCTAGTTATATTCCTCTGTCTTCAGTGGATAAGTTCTTGCCACCCTAGTTGGATTACATTCTTGGTTTATTTCAAAGAGTTGATCAAATTTTGGTTGCAAGAGACTATTGGCTTCATGATTTAGTTTTGCAAGGTTATTCATCTTACTCCAAGAGGTCAAACATAATTGTTTTTCTAGAAGGGTTGAATAAGAGATTAGTTATGGAATTAACTATTGTGTCCAAACGACAAATCAAGGTTGTGATCTAGATCTTCTAAAGGGTTGAGAATCATCAACACGTAGAGGGACAAATTGCATGCAAAACTAAGAGAGAAAGTGTTCTTACTTGGTGCCAAAGGGAAGACAAAATCATTAGAGAAATTTTAAGGTCTAAAATGGGCCTAAAAACAAAAATATACAATCAAAAACAGCGTTATAAGAACAAACCAGATTCATGTCAACCATGGGGATGATTCACCATTTTTTGAGTAAAATGTAAAAAGATTAAAAAATAAATAAATTACTCTTTCAACTCATATTTTCAACTTATCTCCCTACAATTTTACTCAAATTTTGAGAGAGAGCACTCATTGATGCAAAATTTAATTACTCATCCATGGAGTACCCATGTTGCATACTTTCGATGGACTCTACTACACAAAAAATGAGAAATACATGGAAAAACATTATTGCAATCATGTTTTTTCGTGTATTTCGTATAACAAGGTCCATCAAAAGTATGCAACATGTGTATTGCTTGGATAAAGAATTAAAGTACGCATCCAACGAGTTTTACTGCTTGAAATTTGAGTAAAACCGTAGGGAGATAAGTTGAAAATACAAGGTTGAAAAAATAGTTTTTTCTTTTTTCCCTCTAAAATTTGACGACGTAACTTAACCTTGTTTTATTATTTCCACTATTATTTTATAATATTCCTTAGAAGGCCCGTTTTAGACCTCAAATTTTCTCTAATGAGGGAGGTCGAATAACTATCCTTCTCTCAGTACTAAAGGCCGATTTTGGGGGTCAGCTAAGAGATCGCTCAACAGAAATTAAGGCAGTATTGATTCTTCCAACAAATCGAGGGTTCAACATTATTCCTGCACATACTTCCCAACATTTCTCCAAGAAGGCCAAATCGTTTTGGCATTAGAAGCAATATTTAGAGGCCGAATTATTGCACTAAGTGTTGACAATAGCAACAAGAATGCTAAAAATAGCACTCATATAAATAGCATTTCGAGATACATTCCAATTTTAGTTAGTCCCTAAACTAAAATTGAGAATTAAAATTTGAATTTGATCTTAGCAGTGGTTTGTAAAATAATTAATTAATTCAACTCGAGTTAATTAGTTGTAGAAAATCAAACATGAAGTCTATGTGAAGACATGCAACAGTTTCCCCTTTGATTAAGGAAGTTATCCCTTGATTAAGGAGATCAGGATGAGTTGTACTTTGAGTTGTATTTAGTTAGCTCAATTAACTGAGTTATGTCCAGTTAGATTAGTTCCAACAATTTGTTGAACTGATTGTGAGTTCAATTAGTTAATGCATGCATGTATGTAACTGTTGCACTTCAGATAACTGAATATTCTCTCATAAATAACTCATGCATGTCAGTTCAGTCAAAAACCCAGTTGAGATCAGATGATGGGACAATGTACTATCAGTTGCAGGAATATTCCATTGAAGATAACTCTAGAATGCAGAAGGAATAGCACAGTTACTTCTGAGTTTGGTGAGTTGTGTGGGAAGCCAATTCACACAGGTAGCAGCATTGGACCCTAGGAGAAACTGTGCAAGGAAATAGGAGGCTTGGAGGATTGGAGGAAGGCATATGTTGTGTCTATTCAGTCTATGAGCAGCATTGAAGGATTGTATTGAGAGCTGGATAGCTTGTGAGTTAAAGATTTGTGTAATCCGGACATATTTCCACTTGTATGATAATACAGAGATCGGGGTTTTTAGCTGAGGCTTTCCCCAGAGTATTCTTCTACATTCATGTGTGATTGATTTCTCACTCTGTTATATGTGTTCTATTTGATCTTGCTCAAAATCGATTAAGCTCCCGCAAGTTTGTTTGTAGAAGTAGATCAAGTATTTTGCTTTAGTGCATTGCATTATCAGGTGATCTATAGTGGGAAATTCTACACTAAGGAGGGTCTGAATTCCTGTACATAACTAAGAATTTTGCACCAAGATTATAAATAGATTGGGCCACTTGGGTTTGTTGTAGCAAAATCATTGTTCCAGGAGGAAAGCGAGTTGTGTATTACCTTCCTTGCACTATCCCTAAGGAAGGAACTGAACCATAAAATTCCAAACATTATTCCTCTTGGGAAACATTGTTGCTAGTCACAAACAAGGGATTGAACTCGCAATGATAAAATCATTGTAGCAGACTTGTGGATTGAACTACTATCTTCGTATATAAGGAGGATTGAGTTATTAGTAGCTACAACACTATATTGGAGGAGGTCGAATGGTTTTGTGAACAAGAGAGGGTTGCATTTCAGAGGATACGATTGTCATGTTCCAGATTTGAAGCTTCTCTTTGAAGACATAGCTATAGCAGTGTATTTGATTTCAAGAGCATTTCCCAATCAAGGTTTGTCTTTTGGTATCAACTTCCAGGTGTATTCTCTGCAAATAACATTGTAATGCTTAGCAATTGCTCTAAATAAAGGATCATGCTTTGCCTCATTTCCAGTTTTCTCATAAATCATTTGACAGAATCCTTGTAATATCTAATTTTTTAGTTTGCACTGAAAGTGTTCGTGAAAAGGATTGAACTACTCATATCTTTGTATATACGGAGGGTCGAGTTATTAGTAGCTACGACACTATATATATTGGAGGAGGCCGAATGGTTTTGTGAACAAGAGGAGATTGCATTTCAAAGGAGACAATTGTTGTGTTCTAGATTTGAAATTTCTCTTTGGAGACATACATGTCGCAGTATATTTGATTTCAAGAGCATTTCCCAATCAAGCTCTGTCTTTTGGTATCAACTTCCAAGGGTATTCTCTACAAATAATATTGTAATGTTTGGCAATTGCTCTAAATAAAGGATCATTCTTTGCTTCATTTCCAATGCTCATAAACCGTTTGGCAAAATCCTTGTGATATCTAATTTATGAGTTTGCACTCAAAGTGTTCATGAAAAGGTGTCAAAGAAAATTTATAAATGTTTTTGGAAACATTTGCTTGAAAGATCATAATTGTGCTTGAAACATTTATAAATATTTTTGGAAACTTTTGCTTGAAAGCTTTGAATGGAATTGGTTGGGGGGTATTATTTTCCAAACTTCAGATAGCCAATCTATATGCACAACAATCAAATTTGGGTCAGGCTTGCAAAAGGTGAGTACTAATAATGTAATGGTTCCCAATTTAAATATTAGTACTCCTCTTGAATTAGTGCAAAATCATAATATTGTAAATTATTAATTGCATAGTTAGTTTATATGGGTTTCAAAATTTTATTGAATTTTGGACTTGTTTGGTAGCTATATAGAGAAATCCTAATATAAGTCTTTTTTTATAAACTGTGGGCCAAACATCTAGAAAATTCAAAACATTGTTATGCTAAACTCGAACTATCCATTTTATAGTCTTGCTTTATTATTGTGAATCTAATTATCTATTGCATAATTAATTTCTATGGAGGTCAATTTAATTGAATTTTAGACTTGTTTGATGGCTATATAGAAAAGTTCTAATATAGTTGAATTATTCAAAAAACTATTATGCTAAACCTAAACTATTAATTTTATACTCTTGATATATTATTGTGAATCTAAAAACAGATTTAAAAAATATAATAAATATTATTATAATTAAAAAAATATTATACAATTTAATTTTAGTGAGTTATTTTGATATTTTTTTCGCAACACTTTTATTCCTACAATCTATATGCGTGGGAAAAAACTAATAATTTTTAAAAATCTCCTTCTAAGCTCTCTTTTAGAATACAGCTATAACTTCTATAACACTGATGATACATATAAAAAATTATAATTGAAAGGTCAAAATTATAATAATATAGCTGTGTGTCTCGCAGAAACATCATGAGTATGATATCGAAGGGCTGAATCAAACTTCAATACTAGAACTTCAAGTTAAACTAAGTTTGCAGATCTTAAGGTTAAAAAATTGTTAGGCGATCTTCATTATAAAGTGTTTACTTCGTCACACATGATAGCCTTGATGGCGTTTATGTTGGTGAAGGTTCACATTAAACACGCGTCCCCTTTTTGAAAAAGTTTTATTATGGAGTGGAAAAACAAAATTTAAAACACAACAGATGAATATTACAGGATGATGTGGAATTAAAATTATAAAATATTATTTGGAATTAAAATTATAAAATATTACTTTGAATGTGTGATTATTCATTGTTTTTGTTCCTTCAGTTATAAGCCAATAATAATTGATATTCTCCGTACATGTATTA